>WHYT01013840.1:34453-56581 GCA_009806455.1 Tetrax tetrax | reverse complement strand
CAAGAAGTGGAGAGGAGATGAGCAGTGAATAAGATGTAAAAAGGATCCTGAGAGGCGTCTGCCAGCCTGTTGTGAGGAACGGCTGCAGGCACCAAGGTCAGTGAAGAAGGAGGGGGAGGAGTAATGCAGCTCCTGGCCAAGATTCCCCTGCAGCCTGTGGTGATGACCATGGTGGAGCAGGTTGTCCCCCTGCAGCCCATGGAGGTCCACGGAGGGGCAGAGATTCGCCTGCAGCCCATGGAGGACCCCACACCGGGGGAGGTGGAGGCCTGAAGGCAGCTGTGGCCTGTGGAGGGCCCGCTGGGGCAGCTGTTCTAGAGGGACTGCACTCCGTGGAAGAGATGACCCATGCTGGAGCAGTTTCATGAAGGACTGTGGACCGTGGGAGGGACCCCACGAAGGAGCAGGGGAGGAATGCAAGGAGTTCCTCCCCCGATGATGAAGCAGCGGCAGGAAACAATGCGTGATGAACTGACTGCGACCCCCATTCCCTTTTCCCCACCCTGTGCCTTCCCCGGGAGGGGAAGGTAGTAGAGATAAATGTTAAGTCCGGGAAGAGGGAGTGGTGGGGGGAGGTTATCTCATTCTCTGTCTCATTCTCCTGCTAGTTTTAGTAATAAATGAATAGTTTTTCCCCAAGTTGAGTCTGTTTTGCCCATGACGGTAACTTTAAGGATTCCTCCCCGTCTTTATCTCAAACCTCGAGCTGTTTTTCTTATATCATCTCCCCCTATTCTTTTGGAGGGTGGGGGGAGTGGGAGAGAGACTGCGTAGTCTGGTCCCGATGGGGGCTGAACTACAACATAAATATAAGAACAGACACCTGCATCCTATTCAGTCTATCTTCTTTAGTGACTGTAATATGTGCTCTAGCTCCTTGCCGAGTCTGTAGCTCACGAAACGGGATTTCTACTATTTTCCTTTACAGAGTCCTCTACAGTCTGACACCATGGCTAATAGGCATTTTTTTATCACAGATGAAAATGGACCAGTTAGAAAATAGCTGTTGATGTCCTTTAGTACAAAAAGTAAAACAGATTCCAGAAGACAAAATTGAGTGAATTAGGGAGGCAGGAAAGGGGAGAGCTAAATTCTCCTTTCATGCCTTCTCTGCTACATAAATGTTTTGAGGATTCAAATCTTTGTGTTGCGTGCCTCCTTTTGATATTTACCCTCTGCAGGAATGTCTCCTTGCTGTAAGGCTGCAAGATGCAGAGGCATTAAAAATCTGGGACTGCCAATTCCAATGATGTGGTGATGGGTACATTTTACATTATATTTGTATGTGCCTTATGTGCATGTAATATGTATATTATATATGCATAATATACATAAATCGGAAACACAAGAGATCAGTGATCAAAATAGTGATCACTGATAAATCGGTCAGTAATCAGTCAATATAAATAATGACAGTGGTTTGGTAAGGCTTTTTAGGTCTTCAGCAAAGTGAGATTTACCTTATGAAAATAAGGGCTAATCCTACTAACTAAGTTATTTTGGTTTACGAAGTTACTGCATAGTGCCTGGCTTGCAGTATTGTTTGTGAGTTCAGTCTTAGTCCACAGCAAACATAAAGCAAATTTGATTTAGTTTAGTCAACAATGAAGGAATCTTGAACTGAATTAGATTTCCTCATATTGAGACCAAAATAAGGGTAAATACGCACAGTGTAGTTCAGTTGAGTTGTCGTAACCTGTTAGACTACAGAAAAGTGGCTGTATGTATTATCTGTTATTCTACTCTAACGTGCAGACCACACAGAGAACAGAGAAGCAGCATAACACAATACCCGCTGTAAGGCTCCTGAATTTCAGGAGGCCGTCATTTAGTCTCTCCTTTTCCACTGACTTGAAACATGACACTGAGAAAATCCTTACAGACTCCACCTGTTAGCTTCTCCAAATGTTGGCAGTGGATAATAATTCTCAGCTGCTCTTGTAAGACATTTTTTATATCCTCTGATTAAAGGTTGAATTTAAAGGTATAGCCTTCTATAAAGACAAATTAGGTCAGGCTTTGTTATGTACCAGATTTTTTATGAATACGTCCTTTAACTGAGAAAAATCCTCTATATTGTCAAGTAACTGACAAAGCCTAAAATGCCTTTTAAGTGCAGCTAAAGCCAGATACTCTTTTAATAAGGTGAGTGAAAACTGTTCATGAGGGTGAAATTGAGCCCTAGATGTCTGCTTAGTGTGAGACTTACACACAGAGTTACCTCTGTTGAGATTTATTTTTTGCAGCACAGTGGCTTCCTGAAAGCATGGTGAATCATTCCATGCATTTTTCCTTGACCAGAGCTAAAATTCACAGGGGTGGTAACTCATTCCTCTCTAGATATGATGTTAATATCCCAGTCAAAGCTCATGTTCCTTCATGATAAGCTAGGTAACAGGGCTGTCAGGCACAAATGCTTCTCTCTAATCCTTTCTGGGGGAGCTGGAAATCGTGCATGTGATTTGTTTCTGTTCTCACAGGGCATGTAGCTGCCCTGTTTCTTTAAATGTACATCCTATAACGTGTTTTCCTGAGAGAAGAAAGGCTACAGGTCTGTGCCTGGCAGTTTAAGCAGCACATGATAAGTTTTCTATTCTTTGAGAGGAGGTTGCACAGTCCTATGATGATTGCTAAAAACCATCAGACTTCTGCACAGATGAAATTTCCATTTGGTAGTGAACTCTTCTTGTGTGTGGACTGCTGGCCCTGGACTTTCTCTGGTACATGGCAACATCTAGCATGGTCACTGAGCACCTTACAGGTAAGAACAGAGGCTTTGACTGTGGCTGTCATGTGGAGCTAGAAGATAAAGCGGGTCAGATGCATGTGTGGAATAAGATTGTCATCTTCTGAAATAGAAAGAAGAAGCAAGAAAATGAAAACTTGAGGGCAAAGGTTTAATTTAGGAGTTATCATTGGAAGCAGCATTAATTTAAACAATTCATGTATTTCCCTTAAGTATTTCCAAGTTTCAATCCAATTATTGTAAGTTGGAATTTACTGTTTAAATTATACTAACACATTTTAATACATTTTGTGTCAATACTTTAAGGTTTTTGTATGTACAATTGCAGTTAAGTTTAATCTGAAACTCAGCCTTAACAAAATCATCACTTACCAAGTCTCTGCAGTCTGCCCAGATCTATTGAAACAAGGAAAATATTATTCCATCTGCTATTTTTGAGGTAGGACTGGACTGAGTAAGTTTCCCAAGCTTTAAGAAATAGAAAGAATTAAGAATCGGAGGTAGAATTAGATTAGTTCCTACAGGCCTCTTGGGGAACATTCAGGCTCATTATTGAGTCTCTCAGAATCACACAATGACCTGCTTCAGGGAGTTAAACTCATTAGAAAAAAATCGAAGAGTTCAGATTTCGTCTTCAGAATATACGTATTTTACAAACTGAGGATTGGATGATGAGTGCTGGCAAGTGGGAGAGAAAGGACATGACTCAGAGTGAAGGAGAAACGGTTCCTCTTGGCAGTAATGCTACATTTGATAGCCTCAGTCATATCATAAAACTACTAGTAGCTGAACAAAGTTACTGCAATTTTATTCAGTGAAGTCAAAGTGTTTCAAGCCAAATGCACACTGGTGAATGAAATTCTTTTGAAGTTTTCTTCCCTTTTGATGAGGTTTTTATATAAGAATTACACTTATGCCATAATGTTGTCATCAAGCCTTTGTTTTGATTTACCTTTTAATCCAGTTATTATGTCATAAAGTTATGCATGCATGATTCAGCTTTTCTATCAATTTATTTCATACATTATTAAAAAAAACCAACAACAAACGTTCTAGTGAAACAGAACATTAAGTGAAAAAGATGTTCCTGTCTTCAGCGTTAAGTGAGATTCAAAGGAACACAGTGTTGCAGTGGCATGATGTTATATGTGTTTGTTAAAGGGCAGAACTGCTCATTTCAAATAGCTTAAACCAAAGAGGACGGAAGTGATGGTTTGATTTATTAATGACATGTAGTTAAAAGGCAATTATTGAACTATATGCTCAGGAGCTGTATCAGCAAGACCACACAATATCAGGCATTTAAAAAATGTTAATGAACATCTACAAAATGCCTAAATACTCTTCTTTAGCTGATCCAAAAAGTTCTGGTGCCCTCTGCCCATCCACGGAAATGGCTGAGTGCACATGGGCTGCGTGGGTTACAGGCACATGTCCCTCTTTGGGGCATGTGGGTTCTCCTACCTGCTCACCCCTCCTATTTGGGATGTGGCTGCTTTTGCCTCTGTGTGGATCCATGCCACTTGCTGCAATCCACTGATGCAAATGGTGGTGAGAAAACACCCCATGAGTTCATGTATGCACACCCCACATGAGGGTCCCTCCTTGTTGCAGCCCATACTGACAGCCCACGAGCTGCATGCGGGCTGATCCACCTGACAAGCCAGAGCCAGGCAGAGCCACTGATGGGTGTTCACAGAAGCACAGGCAAGTTACTGAACCTCTCTATGACCCTATTTTTCTCATAAGTAGTATGCAAAGACTCACTAGTCGACATTTATGGACTGATTCCAAAATATTTCAGAAAGCATACTTCAAGGGTACTTCATGTTTTTCCCTTTTTGTCATTATCATATCATTACTTTTTCAAAATTTCTCACTAATACTAGTGTGAAACTATTAATTTTATTGACAAAAGTAAGCAAAGACTCTTTCTATGTTTAAGAACACACAAGAGAGGCAAACTGCATATCTGCATTTGTACAAGATACTACATGAGCTGATAGTCTAGAAAATCTCATGCAGCCCTATGGTGCAGTCATCAGGATCAATTACCAAACAAATTATGGGAATTTCATACTTACAATTTATGCAAAAATCATTATTAGAAGAGTGAGCAATCAGGAGGGACAGTCTGACATTTAGAATCTTTCTAAATCACAACAAAAGGTGAACAATCATCCAATGTTCCAGAAATACTAAATTATTACTGTTTGTATTTTTATTTTGAAGTTTTCATGTATGAATAAAAATGAAATTAAAATAAATTGGTAATTGGTTTTTGAAAGTAGTGTTATGTTTCCTGTGTGGTTATGAAATTGATATCCTCATTGATAATAGCGGTTGAGTAAACGATATTCAACTTGGTGATTCATAATTGTTATTCTAACTCATAAGAGGGAGCAGAAAATATAATTGCTGTACCTTAATTTTAAATTAAAAAGTCTAGGGAGCTCTACAGATTAGTACTTTCTAGCAGAAAGTTTTGAGATATTCTATTTGGGACTCACAAGGTAGTTAAAATCTTGACTCTGGCCTGCCCTTGAGGATCAAAAAGTTTGAATGATTCTCCTTGCTCCTGTTCCCTCTCTCTTCCCTAAAACTAGAGTAGCTCCCAGCCATTCATTGAGCATCCTCACTGAGCTGCTTCACAGCAGCTTTCTCTGAGACAAATTATCTGTGGATAATTTTCAGTCTACTATTCCTCTTCTTTGAAGTTCTTTTCTCAAACTACTTCCACTTTTTTTCCTCTTTTAATGCCTTTTCAGTCAGTACCTTTCCTTTTCATCTTTTTATTTCCTCTCTCTCTTTCTCCTTTGTCTGTTTTGTGTGAACTTTTCTCTGTGAAGGATAAGAGCTTGTGAATTTTCTTGCTTTATTTGTTGCAAGAATGCAATATCTTTTTTAGCAGTTTCTGCAGTTTATTTTAAGGAAGAATTTTAATGATAGTAAATATACTTTGCTATCACATAATGTATTTTCACAGAAGTATAAATGCAGCATAAAAATCTGTAAGCACTGCTTTTAAAATGAACTTTTTTTTGTGTGTGTTTTCCTTACGGCATCTACTTCAAGATTTTCATCTCCTCCGAACCCTGCAGTTCTGTGTTTTGCTGTGGTACCCAATTTTCCTGGGTGGCAGACTGTTCACATTTCCTCTTGTAAAAATGACTTCAGAACTAGAGTAATCCTGAAAGCAGTACTGGGCATTTCAAGCCCAATGTTCCATCCCAGGAGGGGAACGGAGAAATCAGTCTACTGTGTGGATAACAAGTTACTATTAGCGTGATCCCAAGGTTGGAAAAGAATTACTATCTTTAACTCTGTTGCATCTTGAATGTAGATTTGTTAACAAAAATGGGTCTAAGATCTAAGTCAATGTTGCTTGCATAGGAATCCCAGATGGAAAAGAAACTTGAACTCCTAAATCCTCTTCATACTCCCTTTATTCACTGTTTACTTTCTCCTCTGATATTTTTTTTCTTACTTTTGATTCTCCAGTTACTTAAATAACATCATAAATGAGTTACTACATTTTTTTCATTTACTCATTCATTCAAGTAACTATGGGATGTTAGGAATATGTGGTCAGTAATTCACTGCATTTGAGATTGCGGCAATCTGAACTTCTCATTGTGGGAAGCCAGCAGAAAGGTCATAGACCTTGCTGCTTTTTCATATAGCAGTTGGGAGGATGGAGGCAGATGGCTAGACTGTGTTGTCTTTTCTACTGGAACATCCTAGTGTCCATTTTTCTGTGAAGCAGATAATTTCTCCTTCTTTCTGTGAAGCAGAGAATTTCTATGTTGATTGTTTTCCAGATTGCACAGAAGCAGAGATAACAAAATTTCAGTCAGGATGACCTGGTATGAAACGCACAGGGTGGGAAATCAGAATGTGTGAGAGCTGTTCCTTACTCTGCTGCAGACGCCTTAAATAACCTTCACCGAGCCACAAGTTTGCTTTAGTATTCCTCCTTGCGTGATACCTAACTTGCAGAGAAAATATGAGATTTAATATATTTGTCTTTGCCAACACAGAGTACTTCTTGAATAGGAGGCACTATAAAAATGCAAAGAATTAATTGTTTGACATTTCTAAAAATGAATGATAAAGTTAGTATTTCTTTTTTTTTTGTTGAAGTTTTATGTGCAAAAAATTAGATTGGTAGTAATGGCTGAATCAGTACCAAACTGATCAAATCTGAGTCAGCAAAATAAAGTCAATAAACTTTAATTTCCTATTTCCAGTACTCTGGAATGGCTTTTACAGGGAGATATTCATTGAATATTCATTGAACAAGCGATGTTAATATTGCAAGTAACAACATTTTTTCAGTGATGAACCTTTTTGACTTTAGATGTGTAACAAACCTTGCACTTTATTTTCAATATAGACATCAATTAAGCTTGAATAATCCATATTTCTCTAGCCTGCATCTGATTAAACATGATCAATTTACTGGAGCATTTTCCTGTCTACTGTTTAATCAATAATTAGTTTAAAGTTTAAAAATACTTCTGTCTCTAAAAAAACGTATTAGACTTCCAAAGTGTGATGGGAGGTGAATACTAAGGTTGTATATTCATAAAGATCTAATGCTAGTAATTGGATCAGTAACTGTTGTGACAGACTTGAGCTGTGTGTGACCTCCATACATTTTTGGAATCTTGAAGAAATTTGGTGTAAGAAGGCTGGGAGACAGAAAAAAAAAAATATTATTTGTGGAAGCAGGAAAAGTCAAGTGTGGTTTCACTGCTGCAAGGGACCACTGAGTATGAATGCTGATCTGTCATTATGACTTGCATCATGATAAGTGACTGGCCCTGGTCTAACTTAACGTAATTCCCACGTAAAAATGAAGTTCATTCCTGGGATACTAAAAAGGGGGCTGTCAGATTGTTAAGAACTTCCAGTCTCGTTCTAACACATAAGGGAGGCAGTTTAATATGGAGCTTGTAGAAGAGCATTATAAAGAATGTGTTTGAACCCTGACTTGCACCAAACACTTGAGAATGTTATAAACCCAGGAGAGATAGAGAAGGGTGGATTAAAAGGGTTCCTAGACAGAGAAAAGAGATAGCACTTATCAAAATAACACTGTATGATAATGCATTGTCCTGTTACTGTAGACTACAGTGTATGTTGGTTTTTTTTATCAAGCCATTGGGAAGCCTAGCAAACTACCGGATCACTACAGACCTGACTTTGCTTCTCCATGATTGAGTTTTTAATGATTTTTATGCCTGCCTGCCTTTGGGCATCCTATATATTCTAGAATCATAGAATAATGGAATTTTAAGGTTGGAAGAGACCTCCAAGATCATCAAGTCCAACCATCAACCTAACACCACCATGCTTTCTAAACTGTGTCCTGGAGTGCCACAGCTACACGTTCTTTGAACACCTCCAGGGATGGCAACTCCACCACTTCCTTGGCCAGAACTTTTTTCTTTTTTCTTCTTGTTCTTCTGTAGTCATCTCTTTCTTATAGAAAATAATCTTCGGAGTCATCCTCAAAGAAACAAATCCATGTGTTGTATAGTTGTTAAGGGGGAAGAGAAGATAGCCTGTTACTTAGTATCTTAGTTGTAGTCTTTCCTCAGGCTTCTCTGTATAGGCAGGCCTTTACTAAAGAAAATAAAAATTGCCCCGTTACAGTCTCACCTTTGCTGTGTTCATAGACTTTAAAGGATTTTGGCTTGGTTACAGCATCTACAGTGATGGATCTGAATAGTGCCGTGGCTCTTAAAGCATTAGCTGTCTGTGATGAGCAGTACAGGACAGTTATGAAGGATGGCTGGCTGGTAATTTTGGTGAAGCTCTGTAAGCATTTGCTATATATCTCTTTTTAGCGTATCTACTTACCTATTTTATCACTGATACAGACACTGTTATGATTTGCATTTTCTGGAAGAGTAAATGTGTAATGCTGTAAATTATTCATTACGCCTGTGTATTTCAATCAGAACAGGACACAATAAACAGCAAGAAAAAGCAGTAATAAAGGCAATGAAACCTGTATTAGAGTCCATTCTTGCTAAGGTGCTGGCAGACCTAAGAGATTGCCCCAGGCTGCCCACAAACATATTCTGGTTCTTTTTATTAGAAAAAAGCATTTCCATTAAGCAGTGCATGTTATTGACCTCTTGTGGAACAACTTAAGGTTTGAGAAGAGTTGACACTCTATTAATGGTACAGAGTTAAACGAATGTTCCACGTCGCCATTCTTTTTTTTTTTTTTTTTTCCCACATATAAATCTTGCTGAATAAACTCATTCCTCCAATCAAAATGTTATCTTTATTTAGTTTGGCAGGAGAGATTTACATCAGTTTAGGGGCTTATTTAAATACAAAGGATGTTTAAAATGTATTTATAAGTAACATTGAATTTTTTTTCTTTTATGCTTTAATACCAGGTGGAAAAAAATCTTGTCTATGTTTAAGTAAGCATCCTAATTCAAGGATCGTGTTCTCTCGGTGAGCCTATGGCTGTCATTGCTAATGCTTATATTAACATACTGATATCTCAGCTGGCATGGGGTTGAAGTCAGGCCATACAATAATCTCTGACATTTCTTGTTACATTTTATAATATAAGAATATTAACCCCAGAATTCAAACACTGCAAAATTGGAAAAAACAGTAGAAAGTTTTGTTCAACAAAGTCTTAATACAGCAATTATACACAAAACTTAATGAAGAAATTAGGAGAAAAAAGGACACTTTGTAGTCAAGTATAGATCCATCCTTTCCCTGATCTAGGAGCAGCATAGTATCTTACCAATTTATCAGATAAATTTATTCTTCGTGCCAAGCCTTTCTTCCTCAGTGTCTTATCAGTGCAATGTCCGTAATAGAATTTGGGAGCAGAAGTCAGCTATGTTTATAGTATGACAGGACATTTCAGATTGGAAGGGAGCTCAGGAGGTCTCTAGTTCAAACTTCTTCTCAGGTCAGGGTCAGCTCTGGGGTTGGGCTGGGATGCTCAGCTGAGTCTTGAAAACCTCAAAGGATGGAGGCAGCACAGCCTCTCTGGGCAGCCTGTTCTGCTCCTTGACTACCCTCATGGAGAAAGGTTTTTCTGTTATATCCAGTCTAAACTTCTCTTGTTCCAGCTTATGGCTGTTTTTGTCCCAGCATGCAGCACTGTGAGGAGCCTGGCTGTCTTTCCCATAACCTCCTATAGGTGCAGGCAGGCTGCTGCTAGGTCCCCTGAAGCCACGTCTTCTCCAGCTGAATAAGCCCAGCTCCCTCAGCCTCTTGTCTCAGGACAAGCAGCCCCCATCTTGGTGGCCCTCTGCTGAACTCATCTTTCCTGGCAAAACAAAACTGGTGGGCACAGTAGTGTAAATGTGGTCTAACATGTGCAGAGCAGAAGCAGATAATCAGTTCCCAGGATGGCCCAGGATGCTGTTGGCTTTCTTTGCTGGCAGCACACACTGGTAAGCAGAGTGTCCACCAGGACATGCAGGACCGCAGTGCAGCAGCTTTCCTGCTTATCAGGAAGCACACTGTAGATTTCACATCATGAAATGAAGATGTAAAATATTTATTCCAGTTTCCAAACAAGACATTTTGATGTATTTTTGTTCCTTCTGTTTTCTTCGAATGATTAAAACTCAATTACATTGATCTAATTTTGCAAAGAACTTGGGTTATGGCAGAACTGAACATCATTCTGTCTGCATTTCTTAAATCATTTGTAACTGCTAACCTAACCTCCTTCTTATGAATATCCTCTCAAAAGGTTTAAATATCATTCCATTTGTTCAATTCAGCTTGATTGAAATGTATGTTATGTTTCTTATATTTTATTGAGATTTTATGGGAGAGGAAAATATAGTATGCAAATTGCCGGTGCAGGAAGAAAAATAGTAAGAAGAGGAAAAGTGAAGCAAAAATAGTACCTGCCAGAAGTCCAGCAGTAATTCTTCCACAACTGAGTTACAAAACAGGGACAGGATTTTTATGTTTAAATTATACTAATAAATAAATAAACCAAGCCCTTATGCAGCATTTTATGCAGGATACTGTGGACTTCATAGCTTGGTTTTTGCCATTTATAATGAGAAAGGACAACAGATTGGAAGAAACCAGCATTAAACCATAAATTAATGAAATGTAATGTCTTTAAATCCCATTGTGAGCTAATGTTAGATTGTCATTGGTTAAATGCTTTCAAGGACTGATATTAATAACACTCTAAAGCGAGAGATGTCAGTTCCATAATGGAATGGGGCCATTCAAGCAATATATTTGAAGACTGGCCAGCAAGCTGGCAAGAGCAAAGTGTATGCATGCAGACAAGGGAAAAGGAAGATCAGAGGATCATCACTTAATCCTTCCATCTTAGATTGTCAGAGAAGAGAGAATAAATCAGTTTTTCACAAGAACTGTTTGTCCTGCTGGGCTTCTGTGATGCTGCAGTTCCAGGAATAAAAGCAACAGGGGAAGATTTTTATTACAATACTGCTCTGAAAATGAAATAAAGGAAAACAAAAAAATCATTCTCCCTAATTACAAAACAGAAGTTGTTAAAAATATCTTTGTGTCTTCTGATTCTATGGTAACGTTCATCTCACAGAGGTTTAAAGATTTTTCTCACTAAACTCACTCTGCTCACCATCCTTAAGGACAGGCATCCTTCTCTGCCACGTTCCACTGCAGCTGCTTAAAAAAATGGAGATTGGAACTGAAGGAGAAACAACTCTTTAAATGAAAATACAGGGGTATTGTAGTAGAATGTGATGGAATTTAGCCAGTTCCTGGAAGGCATATACTACTGGGTCTGTACAATTTCAGAGCATTTCTCTCTTTTTTGTTTGAGGAGCTGAAAGTACATTCGAGGCAGAACTGTATAGTCAACAGAGATCCAGCCTCTTTCCACTGTTACGATCCATATGTGCTTAAATGTTTTCTTAGGCCAGAAACCATTCTCCCTGAGCTACATTAGCCATGACAGAAAATAAGATCAGTGTGTGGTCAGACAATGTCATACTAACAGCATGCTGCACTAAGGAAGATACACAATGGTTTTGAAAGCCAAATGGAGTGCTGGAGGCTTTAGGATTGCTTGGAAGGTATGAAGCTGGCTTGTATTGATTCTCAATAGAAGGTGTGAGGGAGTCCAAGGTGGGAGAATGGTTGATATTTATATTCAGAGTATTATCAGAAGCTCTGCCTAGACCTAGTTATGGTTCTTGACGTTAAAATTGCTCATGTATTTACAGGAATTGGTAGAGTCTGTAGTTAGGCAGCGTCTTGCCATCTGCTGTTACAAGAAGGAGTTTCATTTGGGAGACAGGAATGGAGAAATGCTTCTATTTTAAAATAAGAGCTGTGGAGATTACAGTGTGGGTGATCCAGGGATAACCGAGGATGTGCATGTAGTTGCTGTCTGTTAAGAGTACCATATTTTTAAAACAAACAAACCAGATCAAAACAAACCAACATTTTTCATGACGCAGGACTTGATTACTGGTTCATCTTGACCTAGGAACGTACAGCAGTACAAAGGTCACTCAGCCAAAGGGTTGCATCTTTTCACTATTGGAAGAGACCATCAGCAGATCATGCCCTGCTGGTGGGTGTATCAGGAGATTAACAGTCCCCATATGTAAGCTGGATGATGCGGATACATCCTTTGGAACCTGTTTTCTCTGTGCCAAGGAGCACTCCATCCTCTAGCACACAGTGTGACTCTGATGGTTCTGGCTGTGCCCTTGTTATGGTTTTAAGGTCATACCCTAATAGATGTGGTCGATTACATGATTATTCTGCCTTGATTAGTACCAATTGTGCATTGGTGTCAGACTTCTTTCTTCTAAAATGGAAAAAGAGAAAAATCTCCTGTGGCTCCACAGTGATCTATTATAAACAAAATAGTAAAATCACAATGGCCAAAAAGGTAATATAGTGAATACCCTGCAGAGTCTTGTTCCAGTTAAACTTCTGAGAGAGATGTTCTTTTCAAATTATTTTTTTGGTTAAATGTAATCACACAAGGTAGTCCAATCCTCACAAATTTTTAGAAGATGATACCGTGACCTATAAAAGGAATATATTAGTTTTTATCTTTAATAGCTTTTACCTGAAAGACTGTCACTTTCTGTTAGAAGGTAGCATTTTTTATGAGTTGTTTGAAAACAATAGAACAGTGAATTTTTATCTTTGGCTTAACACAAAGGACATTGTATGCTTTTGGCAAAATGCTAAATGTTTCTCGGTGAATCCAGGTTAAAAAAAAAAAAGTGAGAAGGGGGTGAGGCAGCTAGTAAGAGCAGGAATAGATGAGGTATATGCTGTGACTGGTGATAGGGGATCATCGTGGGAACGTAACTGTTTCTGATGGCTTTTCTGTTTTAATGGTATTGTTGTTCAAGAAAATCCTGGATAAAGACTGCTGCAAGCTTGCACTTCTTACACCTATTCTGTGTAAAGCAAAATATTCAGTAGTTTTATCCTTCCTGGGTGCAGTTTGCTTGCATTTTTATCATGGGAAGAGAGTTGTGCTTTATTGTGGTGACAGCAGAAGCGTGCAGGCATCAGTGCAGAAGGTGGCATGTGGCTGTCATAGCCAAAAGGAAAATAAGCCAGCATGGATTAAAATACTGCTTACGCACTTTTGAGGGTGTTTTGCACGTCACAGTTTAAAAATCAATAGTGGTCTACATGCTCATTTGGAAACCATCACTTCAGAGAGACGATCACAGTGACTCGTGAGGCAGGGCTTGTTATCCACATCTTCTGCCTGAGTGTGGTGAGGACTCCAGTCCCTTTTTAGAAGGACAGACAGCAGAAACTGTATAGCAGATGTGTGACTACTGGAGCAACATTGGGTGATAGAGTGAGCTTATTTCTACTTTTTCCTTCACCACATGGACTATCAGGGAAGCAGTGAAGAAAAACAGTTACCGCTATTTCCCATTTCCTTTGAGTACAGAGAGAAAAGAAAATGGAAAGAAAATAGAAAGAGATAGTGTGCCAAATAAGAACAGAAAGCAAAGCTGAATAGCAACGAAAGTCAAATATTAGCTGATCACTGTGAATACTGAAATACTGAAATATGAAAAAGACATTATTTGGAGTTGTCATGCCACATTTTACCCTTAGTGAGTGAGAGAGATTAGTGTAGATGAAGATCACGAGTATTTCCTGAGATTCCTTTTATCCTGTCTGCAGGAACTCTTCAACTCCTCATCTGCCCACCCTAACCTATAAATTCAACCCTCAAATAAAAATCTGACCTCTTCTGTATTTTTTTCAGTCTTGTTACTTTTTATCAGAGATTGGTGTAATTTTTCTCTTCCTTGGCGCTACTGGGCAGTGATGTCTGTGTCTTCCATACCTGGCATTGACGGTGGAGATGAAAGGCTCACAGGATGTGTCCCCATCACTCATTCAATGGGAGAGGCTGGGCTTGAACCAGAACTGACCTGATCTGCTCCATCTCTCTGCTTCCCTCCAGCCCTAGCTGCTGGGAGATGGGTGCAACTCCAAGGAGGAGCTCTTTTCACCCTTTTGGGGAGGACACTTAGTCAGAAGTGGCTTCCCAGAGGAAAACTGGAATTCATGGGAGAACTGGAGATCTGCTCAGCCGGCTGCAACCACAATGGCATGACTGGAGAACAGCACAGGCAACGCTGTAATGAGCAAGACACTGCCAACTGTTACTTCATCTGCCTTGAGGTTTTGAGAGTAAAGCAACAGAGAAAGGAAAGGAAAGTGCAGCCAAAGGCACTTAAATATCATTAGAGTTATGTAAATTAGGCAAGTTAAAAAGACAGAACTCAAGTGTTATTTCCCTCCTGGGGAGTTCCAGGGATAACTGAAAGGGGGGAGGGATGTCTTGAAAGAAGATGAATTAAAAATTTTTCTACAATGTTAGATTTTGTGGGTAGATAAGAAATAACTTCATATTGATGTCCTATTTTTCAAGATTGATAAATATAAATATAGAACGTAATTCTTTAACAATATTTTTCAAAAGGTTCATACCTGTCTTTAACGTTTTAACCATGCTGAGTGTTGGCCCATGAAACAGAAATAAATACATTTATGTGGATTTTTTTTTTTGTTAGTCTCCCAAAGTGATTACAGCTGTTTACTTTTAGCTGCACATTACTTAAATTATTTTGGTTTGTACATAAGTAATTCAAAGCTCAGAGTAGCTAGTAAAAACAGGGCTATTAAAAACCAGAAAAGATAATCTACTTCTCTGACCCTTCTCATCCATAGGCAGGATCCATCACACCCGTGAATTTAAATATTGAGAAGGTATTCCCTACAAATATGTCTGCGAGCCAGGACAATGTTCAGCCAGGGTACAGAAGGCCAATGCAAAGCAGCCTGCCCTGCACTGCTCTGCTGAAATGGGGTGTGTGTGACTGATGAGAGCCATCAGTTCTGCTCAGTGCTTCTCCTTCAAGGGAGTTTTGTGCAGGTCAAGATGGGGTGACTGTATTTCTAATTGTGTGTCTCTAAATATCCCACATCATTCCATAGAGGTTCAAAATTAGAAGTTGTGTTGTGGTGGTGTATTAAGACTAATATGAAAAGTGTGGACAGATTAGTTAATAATTCTCTGGTCCATGTGGCAAAGGACAGGCAGTAGCACACTATGAAACTCTAGATCAGTATTTCCTACACTACACATTGCAGCTCGTGCCTCTTCCCATTCACTGTATGGAAAAAACAAAAATCTTGTCTGAGTTAAAGCACTAAGGATGGGGATATTAACGTGGGGACGTGACTTTCTACATGTAACCGACTTACTATGGCAATACCACCTGCAAAGAGAGAGGCACACTCTAATCAAAGCTCTCAGCAGCGTGCAGAGAAGTAGCAGATGAAGAGGTGGGCAGTTGACATAAGAGCTGAGGAGCATCCAGCCAGGAGCAGTGCTGGTTTTTCTGGAAAAAAAGAGTGTGCACAGAGGAGTCAGCAGCTGACAGAACATAGACAAAACCTGGGCCTGGTATATGGAAGCATTTTTGCCTGAAACTGCCGGTACATCTGCCTTGCAAAATACAGGCCCACAGAGATAATGAAGAAAGCTGACTGTGACTATGAGGAATTCTGCCTGGGATTACTTTGCTTCTCAGAAGAATTTTACAGCCTACCCTGTGCATCTAAGCCAACTAATGTAAAGCTTCACCTTACAGGCACCCATGCATTGTGGACATACCCTGATTCACAAAGCAGAGAGGTTGAGGCTGATGGAGGTTATGAAGGCTCATAAATCTGAGCATTTGTTACAGATAGTGGCTTTAGCATAATTCATAGGCAAGCTCCTGGCTTTTCATATCAAAGTGAGGGATTCAGAAACTGTTCATAATAAAAAGTCTATCTGATATCAAATGAGGTTGTCTTAACAATGTAGCTAAATGTACTAAAAAATGTACAATTGTTTTTGCCATCCTGAGTAGATGTTAGAGTTCAAATATTTGAAAAGTTATGTGCTACAATAACTAGGCCAGGAGTTTTCTATCCACCTCAAGATATTCAGCTCTAGATATGCAGTTAAGGATTAAAGACTGGATTTTTCAGAATGGGAAGAGCAGCAAGTGAAAATGTAGTTGCTGCAGCTCCTGAGAGAGAATGGTTTTTTTTGGAGACAGCTAGTTCACCTGAACAGTGAACGCTGTCTCCAGTGCAGCCCTTGTGAATGTGCAAGAAAAGAGCTTGGAGGGATGCACGGCAGCATTGTAGCTGTTGTTGTTTTGGAAGTATGATTTTCTTCTCCAGTGATGCCCACTGGACCTGATCCAAGTGGGATTTCTCAGCTTTTTTTTTCAGGAAGAGAATAATCAAATCCTGACAAACTTAAGTAAGTGTGAAATCCCTCAGAATTAGTAAATGTACTACATATGAAGAAAAATGTCTGAACGTTAAGAATTCTAATGAGCAATGAAAGGATTTTTTTTGCTTTATATCACATCGTGGATATTGTGTATACATCCCAGTGATCTTCTACTCTGGGGACAGCAGTAGTGTGACACTGGTGTTGTAAATTGTGCATCGGGATTAGCTGGTCTGCTTTGCCACCTGATTCTGAGGGGACACTGCTTGAAAGATCAAATTTAAACTCTAGGTCTTTTCAACACAAATGGTTGTTCTGGCTTTTTCATGAACTGCATGAGTTTTTCAGAGCTGTTAAACTCACCAGTAGGACAAAATTCACATTAAGGGGAAACGTGTGACAGTGCTTAGAGGGGGCAGAAGATACCATGTTTCAAGGAAAGAAAAACTGCTATGTTTCAACCTTACAGTAAGATGCTGCTTTGCTGATATTGCAACAAGACTGTACTTTTCAAAAATAGCTAAAAGATGTCTTTAAATGTGAGTCATAGGAAGCTGCACAGGTAGCCACTAATTGGGCTGCTCCACTTGAGAGGCTTTTGACATGAGTCATAGGTGAAACTAAGTCATACATCCATAACACTGTTTTATTCATAAATCTTAGCTGCGAGATACAGAAGTGAATTATGCTTTTAGACATACAGGAGCAAAGATGAGCAATGGGCTGCACTTTTTGGAAACCCGAGAGTTGTGCTGAAAAGCTGCAAAATGATTCCCAGCTCAGCAGAACCTCACCTGCAGAGCTGCAGTCCGCAGAGGTCAGCAGCAATAGAGAGACCACAGCCTTTCCCTCAAACAGGCAAGAAATGGGAATAAGTTGGGAAAGAAGAGCAGCTGCTGCTCACAGGATGAAAGTATGATAAAAGGCAGGGATTTACCAGCTGATGGTGAGTTTGGGACTCAGTAGAAGCTCACAGACCCTGCCACGCAGTGGAGGAGAAATTGCGTGGTCTAAACCGGCAGCAGCTGCTGTATCATGGGTTTAGTGATTTCTCACACCTGTGAGAGGCCACTGTGTGGGAACTGGTGTGCTTCATCGTGCTCTCCAGTACCACAGCAGGTCCTGCTGAGTTTGTGCTGGCATTGTAAACGGAGATTTTCCACCCTGAAAAGGCAACGGGACTCTTTTAAAGCCAAGGAGGTGATATTGTACACTGCTCTGCCTCGGTGCTAGCTGGGGGCGCAGGGGAAGACGTAGCCAGCTGGTTGTGCTGCTGCCTTGCCACATGTCCTGTGAGAAACCTGGGAGCTGCTCATCCTAGTGCTCTCCATGGTGCAAGCCTGGGAACTTTCTCCTTGAAAGCAGTGTAAAACCATGGAGATCTGGTCCATAAAATCTGTGTCTCAATTCCCTTTCACAGCTTTTATTAAGTGGCATTTAATGAGGCTTCAGAAACATTTGTACAATTCTTATGGGTACTTGAAGACCTAAAACAAGTCCTGACTACGTGATCCCAGTTTTATTCTGCTGAGTTTGCTCAGCTTTTTAAGTTCTCTTGCTGACAATAACCATCAGTTCCTTGATTTTTCTTTGAGTTTGTTTTATCTCTCTTCTTTACGGTGCTCTGTAAGAACACTGAATTCATGGCACTGCTTTCCTTGGCAAGTGATGTCTTCAGCTCAAATTGGAATGTGCTATTTGCATAAGGCAAGTAAAAACCACCTCGCATCCTATTTGGAAATATTGGTTAGAAACTAGAGCAGTATAATACAGAAAGAGACTGGAGAAGAAAACATGTATCTAAAAAAAAATCATTAAAAGCAAAAGCAATATATATTTAAATTGCATGAAACTCTCCTCTAGGGAGACCCTGGAAAAGACAAATGCACAAATTCTCCTAGATCAATATCAGGAAAAGAGAAGAAAAAAAAAACAAAAACCCAACTGAATAACATAGCATATCTCTTGTGGAGACAGGGAGGACACAGACCCAAGGTGCACAGTGGTGCTGGGGTGGGGTGGTGGGGGGTGAGGAGGGTTATATTCAGCCCTCAAGTGCAAAGAATAAAGACCCCTCTCCCAACAGATAACCAGCTACTCGTAAACCAAGTGAAAACAAGAACCTGCCTTCTCTTGCAGTGTCTGACAGGGACCTCACATTGTCTACACCTGATTCTCATGTTTAGCTCATTTGCATTTCCCTGTCTCCTCGGTTGGAGAGATGGATCATCATGAGCTCTGCTGGCCTGCTGAAGTTAAGCACCTGAAAGGACTGCTGCTCTGTTTCGACTTGATCATGTAGTAGCTGTAACTACTGGGCAGTATTTGAGGTACGGTGTTTCTTTACTATTTTTATGTTTTGTAGATAGTTACTCTGTGTGTGTCAGTATATTCTTTTAATCAAAGTTCCCTTTCTCTTGATCCTGTGAGTGCCTTGAGGTGCTCTGTCTCCTGGGACAGGCAATTGTATGGTGATGTTACTGAAGCAGGAGTGCCACTTCTGAAATCTTGTCTCTATGTCAGATGCTAAGAATTTGCTAATGTGTTGTGGCTGCTTTGCACAGCTGTTGTGATCCATAATCCTGTTTTAAATGGCTATTTTGTGGCTGTTTTGTTTATGGGAAGGCGTACAGCCATTGAATTTCTCATCTGGCAGACCTGGTATGTCTGTCCTGGTGAACAGGTATTTCCTATGTCATGTTACATTGTTCTGACCTTGAATTTATAGGCTTGTCTTCAAAGACAACTGTTTCCACTCTAGTCAAGAGGAAGTTTATATTTTGTATGAAAAGATACATGTAAGAAATTGTGAGAAAGCCAGAAATCCTGGCTCTTCTCAGGCTCTTCTTAGGCTCTTAAGTTAAATACTGCCTTCAGTGGGGCTGGAGAAATGAGATGTTCTGCTTAATTACTCCAAAAAGCAAAGCTTAGGGTTTCTAGTCTATTTTCTCCTTGCTGTCCTTGTTTATTCCTCTTCTCACCTCTTTTCTTCAATTTATTTCCTTAAAATAGCAGTTCTGTCTGTGTTTTAATTTTTTTCATACCTAGACCTAATTTGGGGCATAGGCAAAATGGAGGGTGGCTGCCTGCTTGGCTTTATGCCAGCGTTAGACTTGCTGAAAGTGGCAGTGCCTGCTGCCAAGAGAGCTGTTTGGATACATAGGTTGATAGCAACAGTTGGCTGAGAAAAACAAGATAAAGGAAAATCAATGGAAAAAAAGTTGCTCTGCTCAAACGTTTAATTCTGCTCTTCATTCCAGTTTTGTCCTTCCTGCTCTGGTAGCAAAAGTAACCTGGCCATATCTTCTCCTTTAGTGGTACTTACATTGCTAAGGATACTCAAGTCAACTCTGCTTGTAGGCTTTTCTCCAGTAATAATCAAGGCTAGTTTTACTGGAATTAAAGAAAAACCCTTGTTCCTTTGGCTTGAATGCCTGTTGAATCCGGGTTACAGCTTGTTAGAGACCTATGTTGTGATTTAGACTCCCATCAAATAAAATACTGCCAGTAGGAGTCCTCTCTGCAGGATTCTCCCATGTCTAAAGACGTTTTTGGTGATTTCATGTCCTACTATGTTAATGCATCTCAATTGTTTTACTCTTTGGCTTTCTTTTTTTAGCTTAATAGGGAAAATTGGGGAAAAACCTTTGGTCTTTGGAGTCTACTTTTTATTAGATATTTTAAAACCTGAAATGTAAATAAAAATGCTGCTACTTGCCGTACTTTTACTAAATTCTAGGCTGTTCCTATAATCCAAGATTGTTCATGCTGAACCTGCAGGCTAAGTAATAGCTTCTGGGCCATGCTCTGGGCTTGTCTGTCTTCTGCACTGTTATTCCTTTGGTCTTGTTGAATGCATTTTGCCTTTGGTTATACTCATTGTAGTTGGTGCAATAGTAAAAGGAATGACTTTCTCTGGAGATGGCTGGAAAAGGTTGCAAAGACTTTTGTTTAACGATTTAGCAAGGGTTAATAGGAAGTGCATTTGTTTCCTGGTAATTTTATGATGAGGCCACACCAGTTAGTTGCATTATCTGAAGACCATTGCTTGAACAGCTTGCTGGCTTCTGGAGGGTTTTATAAGTGATTCTGTCTTCAAAGCTTCTGTGCATTTGTGAACTGTAAAGCTCTGCAGCAATGTTTACAAGTTTATTTTTCCCTCACAGCAAAATAAGTTTGAATAAACTGTCGCTGTGCACTTAACTGCAACACAACACTTTTCACTCACAGAGTGCTTGCTGGGCAAAATTAACCTCTAAAAACAGTTGCCTTAGAAATGGGACTATATTTTATCCAGAAGAACCCCAAGTATAGAAAAAACCCAAATGACTCAAAGGTAGAGAAACAAATTGCTAGCATAACCAGGACTCTAATTTGTTGAAACCCTTTTTCAAAGTTATGGGGTATCTCTTGCTCACTGGCAGCTTCCTCGAGTTGATGTGGCACTCTTAAGAACCTCAGCCTAGGCTGACTTTCAGCTTATGAGTGCATCTCAAAAGCTAGACCTATACAAATACATTTATGCTTCAGTCAAAGTTGATGTTAAATCAGCTGCAGCCACCCTGGGCCAGTTCCCTAAGGATTTATTAATCTGCTTACATTACTTTTGCAGTCCATGCTGTTATAACTGCACAGCTACCAGTGCCTAAATGAGCTAGTTTAAATCTGCATTGAGTTGTGCTGTGGGCAGCCTAAACCGCTCTCAGCAGAAGAATGCTTACGCGGTATTTTAGAATCTCAGTTTACCGGTGTAGCGAGCTGCCTGCGGGATTAGGAGGCTGCCTGTTCCTGCGTTTCTGTGGTTGAGAGTCTTGGCCCCTGGGTTTATCAGTCTTTGTGATTTGTGTAGTTATAAAAAACTGCTTTCAAATGTTTGCATTAGAGATGTCATCTTCATCTGTGTGTATAAATATGTTGCTGTTTCTATTATTTCCCCAAACAGTCGATTGTTCCTCTGTCATCTTCAGTGATCACACCCACTGACCTCCAGTGTGCAACAAATGACCTTCTGATCAAAATGGATTCATTTCCCAAGTGCTGCAGGGAAGCAATCTGGCAGAAATTTATACTTAGCTGATAAGAAATGCCAAAGCTGAATATTTATCTGTTAATTGCTGTACCAACAATATGCTTACGTCTGTAATCTCGCCTACAGAATCACCACAGAATTACCTCAATTAAAGACAGAAAATATTGGTGTAGACAGATCGTATCAATCCATTCCCATGGGCTATTACAGGGTTCCCCTGCCCTCTCTACAACTGCTTCTCAGGGCTTGTGTGACCTAATGTTAAAGGAATCAAGAGATTAAATATTTCAGTATGTCCCTTGAGAGATATTTCATAGAATCATAGAATCACATGGTTGGATGGGACCTGTGAGATCATCTAGTCCAACCGTCTTCCCACTACCATTGCTGCCAGAGCTACTAAACTATATCTTGTAGCTCCTCATCAAGCCGCCTCTTGAACACTGCCAGGGATGGCGACTCCACCACCTCCCTGGGCAGGCCATTCCAGTGCCTGACCACTCTTTGGGAGAAAAAGTTTTTCCTCACGTCCAACCTAAACCTCCTCTG
>WHYT01013840.1:0-22336 GCA_009806455.1 Tetrax tetrax | reverse complement strand
CCAAAACTGAACACAATACTCGAGGTGCGGCCTCACCAGCGCCGAATACAGGGGGATGATTACCTCCCTGCTCCTGCTGGCCACACTATTTCTAATGCAGGCCAGGATGCCGATGGCCCTCTTGGCCACCTGGGCACACTGTCGGCTGATGTTCAGCTGAGCATCAACCAACACCCCCAGGTCCCTTTCCTCTTCACAGTCCTCCAGCCACTCAGCCCCGAGCCTATAGCGCTGCTTGGGGCTATTGTGGCCAAAGTGCAGGACCCGACACTTGGCCTTTCTACCCTTTCAATGTTTTCTTCTGTTGTTCATATCACATGCTAGTTTCCTTAATTTCATTAATATTAATATTCTTTTATTACAAATGATGGCAATAATTGCTATTAAAAAAAAACAGTGTAGAATCAGCCCCATATTTAAATACTCTGGTAAAGTAAATGTAAAACTTAACTGATGCACTCTGTAGATTCTAATCCTTTTTGGTTTTTTATAGCTGACATATGCTATCAAATATAAACTGCCACAGCAGGACCTAACATGTTACTCCTAAAAGTGCCCAGAGATTAAAAGATACTGATTGACCGTTGGTTTTTTGGGGGTTTTTTTGTTGTTTTTTTTTTTTCCCCAATTGGCAGCTAGATGCTTGAATATTTCAGACAAAAGCAAAGGCGATGTGACAATGTGACTGTATTTCAGTGCAATGTTATATATTGAAGAGAGGTGTGCCAAAAACTACTATGTTTATTATTGCTACTAATGTGGCCATCCAGATATTTCTACCAAAGTGGACAATGGTAAGTGCCATATGACTAATCTAGTAATGCTCAAGACCTCAATTCAGCTCTTCACTGCCTCCTTTATGGCTAAACAGGGCCACATGATCTGCAAAACCAGCGGTTTCTTTGCCACATCCACCAATAATCATGCAGTCCCAATGTTTCTGTGTATTTGTCCAGTAAATAGAACAAAATTACTACTTTACATTTGTATCACTGTTTATTGGGTGTTGAAGTGAAGGAGCCTGTGTGTATTTCTTCTGCACATGCTTTTCAGAGGTGTATGTGTTACACATTGAAGTACAACGTTATCAATTTGTGCAATGGAATTGCTGTAATTTCAGATCATTTTTCCAAACAGTTCACCATAATCTTAGTGGAACAAATAAGTGCATGCAGTCTGACAAGGAGATGGGAATTATGTATCATCAAAGCGATGTGTGAACTGCAGTGATGTTATTAGATGTATTTTTTTTTAAAAGGCATGAACAGAAGCTTTAGTTGTTGTATTACATGTTGTTGTAAGAGCTGGACAAAACCTGCCAGAAGTTCCATTTCATGCTATTAAAAATGTCATTTGGGTGACAAGAGTCTGGATAGTCTTTTTCTTTTACCTTTCTCTTTACTCAGACCTGATTGCCTTCTCAAACGCTTTTCCTCGTGTAGCTTTTGCCCTCTGCTGGAACAAAGCAAATGCAAGCCTTTGTGTTGCCAGAGTACGATTTGAAAAATGTGTGCTTGGTTTTGCTCTTCCTTAACGGGTGAAATCAGTTTCAACTAAAGTTTATGCTCATTTTGATCTAGAAAGCATTAAATATGCATGACCGCTGTGTGCCTGATTGCTCTCTACTGGCTGGAGGTCTGTGGTTTGGTTGTAACCTTAATGCTAGTGCTGTGCGTTGGAAAGCCTTAGGTTGCTCTGGTGGTTGGAGCCAGAGAAATACTTGGAACGAGAAGTCCTATATGATCACCATCAGGTGGTGACGGTCATCCCCAAGCTCGGTAGTTTACATTCATGGGTGCTTTTGAAACTGTGTAATGGCTCCCTAGCTGGCAGCATCTCCTCTCTGTTTTGTTATAACCAGAGGGAATCACTGCCCCAAGTGTGGTGACAGGGTCTGCGTGGCACAAGCTGGGAGAAGGGCACAGTGGCTGCTCTAGCCATTAGAAGCTACTGATTCTTGCTCTGAATAAATTGCAAATAACAACTTGATTATAAAAGTAATGTGCTCCTATCTAGTTTTGTTGTTATCACCTGTAACCCCCACCTCCCCCCAAATCATACAGCGACAAGGACTTGAGCACTTGCAGTTAAAGCTTGCTTTTTTCCTGAGGGAGCAGTCCAATACAGAATTAAATGTATAATTTCCTGTTTTTTAATTACTATAGGGTGCCTAGCTGAGAGGAAACTACGGACATTTCTTGAGAGCCCATTTCTGGCAATTGTGACGATGCAGGGGTACCCCTGTAATGCTGCCTCTGGGGCTACAACATGCCTTGGGCTTGTTACTGCTGTGGTTGTCTTTGCTTCTACGCAAGTGTTGCTGACAACTTGCTTTGCTGTTTAACCCTCAGCCTATTTTCAGCTCTACCCAACTCCTACTAGGGCTCCCCACTGCAGCTAACTTCTCTGTTGATATCCTCCCATCATGCACAACTTAACTCTCCTTGAGCCTTCCCTCTTTCTGTCTTTCTCTCTCCCCTTGCCCTGTTCCCCCCTGCCCTTGTTTGCTGGGCTTTGCAAAGAGTCCTCCATAGATCACTTCCTCATCAGAAAAATCTGTAGTCCCAACTCTTCCTTTTTGTGTGTCAGGGGTGTAAACACTCTTGTTTTCATTTGCATCTGGTTTCTGAGGCAGGTGTTTCATCTTTCTGTGTTAAGTAAACTGTGTTCACAAAAATGGAGAAGCTTAGCCTTAGCCCTTTCAGAAATTTTCCTCTCAAATCCTTTCGTAGAGAAGAAGAGGGAGGAGATATTAATAACATTACCGGGGAGGGGGAGGCAGGAAATCACTATATATAATCTTGCAAAATTCTATAAACAACTGAGTGCTGCCAAGACAATTCTCTAGGTATCATCTGTGCTCCTCTGTAAAGAACAAGCCGCAAGAGAGGCCAGATTACCCTTCAAGCAACTAATCCTGAAGTCGGGAAGCAGATGAGTTTCTCTCTCTTCCACCAGGGTTAGAAATTTTCAAGTCAGTCAGAGAAGGGCAAGAACAGTCGACTGGCTGCATGGTAACGGTATCTCAAATGTGCAGCAACAGCCTGGTTAGATGACACTATTAAAGTTGCATGGCCAAACCTGTCACAAGTATTTCCAGAACAAAGCATGGCCGTGCAACCTTAATTGACCTGTAAGTGTGTATCCTTCACAATGTAATCCTTGACTGCATTTCTCATAACATTGTTCCCCTATATATCGTGGTCCATATTGGGACTAGTACTGTTTGATGTCTTCATCAATAACACAGATGGTGTGATTGAGTGCACCCTCAGCAAATCTGCAGACAACATCAAGCTGTGTGTTGCAGTTGACGTGCCTGAGGGATGGGATGCCATCCAGAGGGAGCTAGACAAACTTGAGAAGTGAACTTAATGAGGTTCGGCAAGGCCAAGTGCAAGGTCCTGCACATGGGTCGGGACAACCTCCAGTATTAATACATGCTGGGGAATGAAGGGATTGAGAGCAGCCCTGTAGAGAAAGACTTGGGAGTGTTGGTTGATGAAAAGATCAACATGAGATGACAATGTGCGCTTGCAGCCCAGAAAATCAACCGCATCCTGGGCTGCATCAGAAGAAGCATGGCCTGCAGGTTGAAGGAGGTGATTCTGTCCCTCTATTCTGCTCTCATGAGACCCCACCGGAGTACTGTGTCCAGCTCTGGAGCCCCCAACATAAGAAGGACATGGACCTGTTGGAAGGAGTTCAGAGGAGGGCCACAAAGGTGATCAGAGAGCTGGAGCACCTCTCCTATGAGGACAGGTTGAGAGAGTTGGGGTTGTTCAGTCTGGAGAAGAGAAGGCTCCGGGAAGACCTTATGGCAGCCTTTCAGTAGTTAAAGGGGGTTTATAAGAAACATGGGGACAGACTTCACCAGGGCCTATAGTGATAGGACAAGGGGTAACGGTTTTTGAATGAAAAAATGAAATTTTTTACAATGAGGGTGGCGAAGCACTGCAACAGGTTGCCCAGAGAGGTGGTGGATACCCCATCCTTAGAAACATTCCAAGTTAGGTTCGATGAGGCTTTGAGCAACCTGATCTGGTTGGATATGTCCCTGCTCCTTGCAATGGGGTTGGACTAGATGACCTTTAAAGGTCCCTTACAACCCTAACTGTTCTATTTAAAAACTGCCCTGGGCAACTACATTCAACTACTGTTTCTGTGTTATACAAAGCCTTTCACTTGCTTTATCAGAGATGATTACTAGTTCTGTGTGTTTCGTACCTAGAAAATAGTGGAGCCTGGGGCTTGACTTGCAGAAGTGCTGACTATGTAGAGATGTAGCTGGAATCTAGATCTATACATAAATACTACAGATAAATAATCATAGAGTTGGAAGAAAATGAGAGAGTATCTTGTGTCATATGGTGGGATCAACTATGCCTTTATCAGTCTTAAAGATGTTTGTCTGACTTGTTCTTAAAATCCTCAGTAGACAGATCCTCCAAGCAGTCTAAGCATGCTATTGCAGTGTTTATCTGTGTTTAAATTAAAAAAAAAAAACAACACATACACACAAAAAAAAACCCACAAAAAAAAGTTTGCCAAGTGTCTTATCTTGATTATTGACCTTGCAATAATGGATAAGACAAGAAAAGCAGGCTTAAACTGACACTGAGAGCATATTATTGTCTTTTTTGGTGGGGAGAGAGTAGCAGCTTTTTATATATTTGAAGACTTTTCGCTGCCCTCAGCCTTTAAGGCTGTATGATCCCTATCTGTCTAATCTGCTTTTTGTAGGTGGTGTATTTTAGGTTTCTATCATTTAATTTCTCTCACCTGGATGTTCTTTGACTAGATTTTATCACTCTTGAAGTGCCTTCCCCCAGGTGGGCAGAAATATTCCTGATGAAGCTTTATCAGTGCTCAGTGCAATAGAAAGATAGCTTTATGTGTCTTGCAGACTCTTTTCAGTGTGATACAGGAAATTTGCACTCCTATAGAATCATAGAATGGTTAGGGTTGGTCACGTTGAGCATATCTTTGATTTTAATAGGCACCAAACAGCTATTCCACCAGTATTGTTTTCAGAAATGGATGAAACAATGTGGCTGAAAATTTCCAAAATAATTCAACTCAAGGGGAAAAAGATGCTCCAAGACAAGCAGTTGGAGCCTGGTGATTATAGGCAACAGGAAGGCTCAGGTAATCTTGAAATTAGCTGGTCTCAACTCTACCTGTAATAAAGCTGTATGTAGCCTAAGTGTCTTTGCAGGCCTTCAGGCAGATTCTCCTTATGTTCCCAGAGAAACCTTAAACACCTCTGTTGAATGAAGGTGGTCAGAAAGTGTGCGCAACGGCATGAACTTCACAAGTCAGTAGCTTCCATGGGAAATGCTTTAGTGTTTGGAGAAAAATAGTTTGCCTAGTGAATTCCCATCCTTGTGTCTTGTACCATAGGGCTGTGTACATGCTTTGGTTTTATTCTTTCAAGATGTCCCATGTAAGCTGAACTAAATGAAAACTCTCCTCACACTGGATTCAATGCTGATAAAGATGTTATCTATCATGTTACAAGTGCTTTCAACATAGTGAAGTTAAGATGTGTACCTCTTTCATATATGAGTAGAAATCTTTTACTAGAAAATAGATCTTCAGTACTGGTTGATCGATATAAACACATCAAATATCATGTCCAGTATCTGCCTCCAATATTTTGAAAAGCATTTGACTATTCGAGAAGGCCAACCCTTGACTTGGAGGCTCAGTAATTCTAATGAATATTTCAGATGAAAAGCAATGCCTACTGTCAGCTCTTTCCAACAGTTTTCTGGGTTCGTGTTGACAGACTGTGCAGGGAGATGCACTGTAGTTCTCAACCCCTCATCAAGCATTTACAAGGATCCTTGTAATACTTCATTCTGTGGTTAAAATCTTCTGCTGTTTCATTCTTGGTGTCTGCTTCCAAGTGATTATTTACTCAAAGCTGGCATAAGAAATAGATTTATGTAAAACGTTATCCACAAATTCTGGTGTCCAATTTGTATTAAACTACATCAGGTGAAACAGTGTATTGGTTCTGGATAGTTTGTGATGGTGGTCAGGCACTGTCGAGCCTTGTCACTGTCAGACTCATTAACAAGATTGCTCTAAGCTGGTAAGGAAACTTGCATGAATGTTATGTCATCATCAATGTCAAGAGGAATAAGATTTGAGCTTTGTAAACAGTGTCAGGGAAAAATGAAGGACATAGTCTTAAAGGTGTCTTACTGCCTCTTTCAGAGCAGCAATTATCTTTCTCAGACCCAGATACCAAGACTTACTGCATACAAATAATATAAAGATTAAAATTTTCTCTAATAAAATGTTAGACTTCTAAATGATGCTTTTAACATCCAGAAACATGAACATCATAGAACAAGATGTGATTCAAGTGGAAGGCGGAGGAGATCCCCTGCTTACACAAGCACTCCCAAGTGTTTCTTCAGTACATCAGATCTCTATTCAATAGTACCGAATTTTGCAAACCTTTGGTAGAACACTTCTTACAGAACATAGCCCAAGTCTTGCTAGGTAAATTGAACATTTTTCTTCTTCATTTAATTATCTGTCATCCATCTTTAGTTGCTGTCATTGATGTGACTGACTAGAAACCATTTATCATGGTTTTTAATGATCTTTTATTAACTAATTAAGTCAGTGAAGCTTTGAAATAGCTTCAGGATAGCCCCAATACTGAGGGAAGGCATGTTAAAGCTCTTACTTTTGTAAGGAAATTGCTGTTACCTATTCTCCTCTTGTATTCACTCATATCCTTGCAAAATGGGAGTCCCTCATGTTTTAAGGAGATTGCAAGCATGCACTTTGTTAGACAAAGGATGATTTTACTTTGTGACAGACACTGGCATTTCTCTCTTACCTCTTCCTGGAAAACTGCTACCTCAGATGTACTGGGTTGCCTACATACGCCAGTCATGGTTCTGCCTGAAAACTCCAGAGGATAATTGCTTAGCTCTGGATCCCCTTGCAGTATTCACAGCCAGTCCATTTTGGAAACAGCGCTAACAAGGAGTATCAGTGTCTCTGCTGATACTGGATTGTTTTGACAAAAGCATATAACACTTTCACTTGATCCGTTCTCTGACTGTTGGAGTGAATTGGACTGTTCTGATATTCTTTTAGCCCGTTCTATTCACAGTGGGAGAGATCTTGTGCAATAGGAAATCCTTCCTCAGTGGAGCTTCTCGTGAAAGATGGATTTGAGCAGGGTTGTATATTCATACCTACTCAACTTCTCTTTTCAGTACTGTGGACCTTGACCTTAGCCTGTGACATACTGAGGGTAATTTATTCAGCCCTGGCAAATTTATTCAAATCCCAATTTTGTCAGACTAGCCAGCAGCAGGTCTACAGGGTTTCACTGGCTGCTTTATAACATCCTTCAAACGCTTTCATCTTGCAATTGGTATCCAAAAAGCAAGGCCATACTTCAGCTTGTCCAAAGCTAGCTCTGCACCTTTTCTTTGTTGTAGTTGCAGACTCAAAAGTGCACCATTCTTGATATTTTTCTCTCTCCTAATTGATGATAAATACCTCTGTGTTTCTGGAAAACAAGTGTACTTCGAAAGATAGTTGCAAAATTTTATTTTCCATAGAGGAGATGTACAATGCTTAGTACAGATCACTGATATAAATTTTTGCCTATATTCACTTGCCATAGGCTAGGCACAGCATGAGGATGCAAATTCCAGAATGCTCAAGCAGGTCTTCTAAGTTATCTTGCTTGTGGTGACAGACCACCTGAGTGACAGTGCAGGGACAACCCCAAGTCCTCACTTACAGGAAGCCAGATCAATGATTGTGAGGGATAAGCTTTGAGAAATGTGGAGAGACATCTTTCCTTGTGCTAGCATAGCTCTTGATATGAAACACACATGTTAGCTGGAGGTCAAGAGAGAAAAGATGTTCAGAGATGCTGTTGCCACATCTTAGTCATCTAAAAATCACATGTTCGGCTTGTAACCATGCATGATATGTGCAGGATGACGAAACTAAATACTACTGTTTACCACTGAAGAAATGGAAATTGTTGATTAATAAAATGAGAGAAGAGAACTAGAGGGAATTAAACATTTTTTTTTAAATGCTATTTGATATTGCAGTGTGACCGATGTTGTGCCGCAGCCAGTGCCCTTCTGACTGAACGGAACCGAGCTGTTTCTGACATTTTAAAACAATGAATGTGCTCTATTTCTTAGCATAATGAACGCCTGCACCCTTAAGCATAAACTATATTGCCTTGTGATGGCAGCTCAATGATGTCTGTAAAATGATTGGATGACTTGAGCCTAGCTAAGGCTGGACTGGAGCCCATGTTGCAAAATCCTCCTTAAAACTCAGAAATTTCAAGTCCAATACCCTATGCTAAAGGACTGAATTGCCTGTAGGAACAACATTTGTTCCTTTCTCCTCTCCTTTTGCCCTCTACAGCAGCAGCATGAATGCACATGTGAGAAGCCCTATGTGTGGGTGTTATGCAGTTGTGTACTTTGGACTCTAAAGAGAACAGTTGAGTGTCCGGAGCCATTGGTCCTTCCTTAGAGATAAATTCAGGATATATTTTATGTTTTGGAAATTGTAATATAAACTAACAGGCTGAGCAAAGCTGAAGGGAATAATATGAAGATAGAGACGCATTTGTAGAGCAAAGAATGAAAAAGTCTAACCAGATTGAAAGAGACTCTGTACCCAGTGCTGCATATGGTTAATAAGATATAGTCGTATGCCTTGCTGTATTGGGACTTCATTGTACTGTGTATAGGTCACTATTGTATTTTTTTTAAAAAAAAAAAAGGAGGGAGGGAGGGCTAGGTGGGGAGAAGCAACTGGCCTTACAGAGACCTGTGAATGGTAATACTGCCTAGAAGGCTAAAACTGCAACTATTTTATTTTGATGTGGCTGAGTAAAATAGACTGTAGGAGACATCTGCTTTGGAAGTGTATTTGGCACAATAAATAACATTTACATGACTCTTCCAAGAAATATCGCTGTGACATTTACTGTTTGGTTGGTTGATTTATTTTTTTTTTTTTAATTTTTTTTTTTTTTTAACCTGTATCCTTACTTAGCCTTTTTTGAGACTGTGAGATTAGCTGCTTTAAAGAGATAGCTCACATTTCCCTTTCCTCCTCTAAGCAGTGGTTTTATTATTACCAAATAGTGCTACAGAGATGTATGGCCTTTTGCAGACACTTCCAGATTGTTACTCAAGGGGATTTATTATTTGATCCCTGATCCTACATTGAGTTTTTCAAGAACCACCCGTCGGGCCTTGCAGAGGCATTACGAAGTGAGTAAAGTGCCCTAAGGTTTTAGAGTTTAAGTAAATATAGTACAACAAGGGAGAACAAGAATAGTAAATACCGCCCACGCTTCAGTCCCCACCAAAGGACCTGAGCAGATAAAGAAAACAGCAGCAAGTGCGTATGAAATGCTTAGTACTACTGCTGTATGTTTTCACTGCTTCATTTAATCAGAAGACATGTACAACACTAATTAATTTGTAGGCTAAAATCTAGAAATAGTAGAATTAAATAGCCATGTGAAGATGGATGGTAGAAAGCAGGTTCCAAGAAAAAAACAGAGGAAGGAAAATCCAAGGCTCTGATTTTTGGATTGTATTTGTGTATCATGAACAATAGAAAATCACATAAATGTTAGTGTTTTTCACAATATTTTGGCAATAATCTTGATATTTCGGTTTGAGTCACATAAATGTTTAACAGTCCTGTATGCTTTTTTAAAAAATTAATATAAACTTTTTGATGTAACAGTTGACAATATGACTCCCTGAAGAAGTGAAACACAAGCTACAAATAAGAACCCTAAATTAGTAGAAGTGATAATTTTAGGGAGTCGGACATGATTTTTTTTTTTGCCATGTGGTTTGCAACATTGGGAAGTTAATTAAGAAAATAGTTCCTGCATGTTGTAGTTGCAACATCCTCCTCCACTAAAGGGCCAAATTTAGTCTCAGACTAAATTAACCTACCAATAAGAAATACATACTGAGAAAAGATCATTGTAATGGAAGAAACCAGTAGAAAAAAATGTTAGTATATGTAGATATAAGTTACCTGCCAGGTATGTGGAAGAAGAAGCAATCACCTACTGAATGCCTTTCCCTGCTTTCTTATCAGCTTTGGAGGGATTCTTTTATTCCTCCTTTCACATCTTCTGGGCTGCTCTTTTCCTAGCTCTTCTGTTCTGGGTTTGCTGGAGTGCATGCCCTTACGTGTCAGTGCCTTATTGTTAAAACTAAACTATCCTCCACGCGCTTCTGGTGTCATTGCCATTGAGAAAAATCTTCAGCACAAGAGGAGAACCTGTCCTCTTCAATGCACATTTCCAAGAGTTATTTGTAGAAACAACCTTCTGGCATCCTTAGGTTTCTTAGTTCTTTACAGCCTTTCCATCTTTACCGGTTTTGTGGTTCCCATTACTTTGTGCAGTTGCTAGACTACATGTGCCCTTTCTATGCTACCTTGATCTCTTCTGTGCAGAAATTCTCCTTCTGCAAAAGGCTAATACTCAGATAATCTGTAACTGACAATGTTGACCACTTGCACATGTAACAGGAAAGTGAACCCTTCCATACATACTTGTATGCTTGATATGGGCATGAGCAAGTTGCGTGTTCAGCTATTACTAAGCAGTACTTACACAGCATCAAGCCCTTCTCTTTTTCTCATGCTGCCCTTCTCAGGCTGCAGGTGCACAAGAAGTTGAGAGGGAACACAGCCACGATAGCTGACTTGGGCTGGCCGCATGGATATTCCAGACTGTGTAACATTGTTCTTAGAAACAAAAACTTGGGGTAATGAGGAGGGATATTAGGGGTTATGTCAGTTTTTCCTCCAACTTGTAGTTATGTGTGCTGAGATGCTGCTTTCTAGGACGGTGCCTTGATATCTGCATGCCAATGGAAAACAGTGAATAAATTCTGGGTGGTTTTATTTTTTTTTTTGGTTTGCTTCTGCGTGTATCTTTGCTTCACCTATTAAACTGCCCTTATCTCATCCCATGAGTCTTCTTTCTTTTACCCTTCTGATTTGCTCGTCCTCTCCTGGGAGGGAGTGAGTGAGCAGTTGTGTGAGGCTCAGCTGCCTACTGAAGTTAACCCTCTGCAACACCTCATGTCCAGACACAGCAATACTGATCAAGGACTTGGGATAGTATATAGGCATGTTAAAATGAGCAATAGGAAAGTCAATTACAAGAAGGAGTAAAGCTAAGGAATCCTTTACACTAAGTATGTCTCCACCCCTCAAGAGCTGGATACGTTACTGCTATTAGGTGCTGTATGGACCGGGATGTTATCTTGAGTGTGGCTGCAGGACAGAAGGGTTTAATAGACTAGGTGACTCTAGGTCTAATTCCCAGCTTTGACTGATGAATTATCTCACAAAAGCATGTCTGGTAACCCAGGACTTACTGAGATGAAGGAACTGGATCAAGACTCACAGTCAATGTACCCAGACACTTTTGCCCTATTCTTGCCAGCTTTCTGCCCCACTAGCACTGTAGCTGCCAACCACACCGTAGGAGACTGGTTTAACACTGTTGGGCTTTCCTTCAATAACAGTGGCTGCTGTTGCCTGCTGAGAAGTAGGGAACGTTATGTATTTCTTTTTGACACAAGATATCACTGTTGTGGGCAGATGGGTGGTATTATTTCAGGGTTTTTTGGGTTTTTGTTGTTGTTGTTTTTTTTTTCTTGTAATGACTTTTATTTGCATGCTTAGAATGGCACAATACGTTGGCTTAACTGCCTCCTCCTGTTTCTTCCCCTCTGCCCATTTACCCAAATCTATTTGCCTCCTGGCAAATAACTTTGTGGGGATTTTACACATTTTAGGATTTTTCTCTTCTTGTCCCCACTATCCTTTCCCCCTCCTTCCCACAGCTTTTCTTTTATTATTTCAGTAAACAAAAATGTCATGTGGAGATATATTATATTGCCAAATATCTTCTTGTTATTCTCCTTTGTCAGTGAAGAACCAAAGCCAGTACAGGAGCATGGAGTGTCTGTGTTAGCATGGAATCATGCCAACAGAATGTCTACTCAGATTTCTAAAACCCGTAGTTTAAGCTTCGGTGTTTAGTAACCTTTGTGTCATCTGGTGCATCTGAATCACTGAGGGAATTAGGGAAAAGATAGAGTGTGAAATTCCTGTCTTTGTAAGCTCTGCTTCAAACCTACTCCAGGTCAGCAATGCAGAAAACCTACCTGTAGAGCTTTTAGGGCTCATATAGGAAAGAAAATGATACTCTGTTTTGTTCTTTCTGGACAGAAATGGCTAGGATTACATTTGTCACAAGTAACATCACTGGGCTCTTTTAAAAGTGAGGCTAAAGCTCAATGGACATGTGAAATGAACAGTATCCTTTTTATCTTTGTGTCTCTTTCTCTGCCTACAAGTTGCTTATATATTTTGCAAGTGGCGCACAGATAACCATGTTGTATCCCTTGCCATGGACAAGTAAAAGATGGCAGGTCCTAGAACTGCCCACCCAGATTTTTTAGTAGTATAAATTTCAGAGGAATGTTCAGAGAGCATTTTCTGGAGAAACATCCTATATCATTAGTTCTCAACCTGTATTAGTCCAATAGGGCAATTAGTTTTCCCTATGGCAGAAAGGCTGCCTGGTATTTGGCAGCTGCCCTTGGAGCATATCCTTGGAGCAGATGGCTGCTTGCCTGCCAAATAAGATACAAATTAGATTTACAGATTATTGAATGACGATGGCAGGAAAGCAGCCACTGATCTTGACTCCTCCTCTATTGCAAATCTGGTTAATCAGCGAGAACATAACCACTCACCGTCAGTGCATGCGCTCTGCACAGCCAAGATACCAGCAGATGCTTCTCCATTGGGAGAAGGTAGGATAAGTCAAAAGGAAATATTTTGCTTTTTGTAAACATTTGGTTTATAATGAATACCGAATCTGTCTTCTACACAAGTGAATTGCCAAGCTTGATCTAGTCCATAAGGAAAGCAAGAAATTAATATAATAGATCAACAGTCGCAATACCCTTTCTCCATTAAAGTCCTGCACTGGCTCATAACTAGGCTGAGCTCCCCTGCAGCAGCAGGATAACTGTGGAGCTGTATTGTGCAGCAGATTTATTTATGACCAGCTTTTAGGTCCAAGAACCAACTCCACATTAGCTACATTTGTGCATTGGTGATCAAAACATATGGGAGTGCACTCTCCTTGGCCCAGAAGCAGAGGCAAGCAACCTAGTAACCTGTCCTTCTCTTATGGATTGTTTCTTCTTTATTTTAAGCAAGATGCATCTTTATACTTGAACATGGTTGTTTCAACATAGTCAAAAGTGAGCAGGTGATGGCTGATATGTAAATGTAAGAACTGGACAAAGGGTTTAATTCCGTTCCAAAACCCTTGGAAACTACTTCAGACTCACCACTTGTCTAGCTTCTAGCTAGATAACTAGGAAAAAAACAATGAAAACAAACCAGCTTTGAAAACAGAGTTGCGGGAAAAAATAGAAATATTTCTTCCTGTCATGGAAAAAAAAAAAAAAAAAAATTAGGACCACCAGTATGTTCCAGTTGAACAAATATGTTACCAATTAAATTAAAAGACTTATACTGGTATGATTATGAAGGGAATCTGGCTTAGAAGTCAGGGACTAGATCTTCAGTTGATACACGAAGATGTGGTTTGTACTGAAGTCCATGAGGTTACACTGATCCACAGAAATGGAAAGAACAGGCCCCAGGGCAACTAGTCTAAGGGCTATTTCTGCTGTTCCATGTTCAAAATGCAAGCTTCTCTGTATCTTTATCTTCTCTTCCTTTCATATACATTGAGGGGAGAGAAAAATTTGTAAACCTGCACTAGTTTAATGAATCTCATTTTTAATATTTTTTCTTCCAGAGATTAATTCTTTCTACTTAGTGTATCAATGCGTATATAGCTGTAAAAGCAACTGTGTTAAAGATACTGTGCAGCAAAAAAAAAAAAAAAACAAACCAAAATCCAGACTTTATAAAGATAGAGAAAAATATTTGTTGCAGCTGTATCTAAAAATGGTTTGTCAATTTTCTCCCCTTCATTAAAAATGCATTACCTTCTGAAGTTGTTCTTTGACCTAAAGGGACTTAAAGCTAAAGAAATACATATAGTTATTTAATTTTTAAAGAAGGAATCTAGCGAGGATGAGGGCAGAGTCAGCACAAAGCTTTTCCATAGGGTCAGCAACACTCCAGTTTGCTGTCCCAAGGGTAGCTGGGGAGTGGGCTGCTAAGACTGAGTGGGGGAGAGGCAGGGAGGGCTCAGCAGCGTTGGAGGTGGATTTGGGACCTGGGGAAGGGACCACCACAGGGACTCTGTACAGAGGACAAAGCTAGGATATTACAGCAGAATGTCAGAGATTAGCAAATGTATTGATAAATCAAAATATTTAATAATGGCTAGTATGGAAAGTGATGAGGAGTTGTCAGCAGGGTTTGGGGAAGATAGGTGAGGTTTGGGGGGGCTCTTTTCTCCACCTTTTTCCACACACCTTTTTCTCCTCTGCTGTTTCCTCCCTCCCGCAAGGAGGGACTGTGTGATGAAGTGGCAGGCCAAGACAAAGTTCCACAGGAGGGTCCTGGAGAATCAGGCTTTTTCCTGCTTGTTCTCTTGGGGCTGCAAATGAAGGCAGCAGCAGCTTGGGGCTGCCTTAAACCTCCCTCAGCAAAAGCAGAGCTGTGCTGGCAAGAGGCCCGCTGTGACGGTCACAGAAGAATCGCGCAGTGGCAAAGCGGGGTGGTTTCCCACCCCAGGTTGCATTGTATTTTTTGTGTATATGTTCTCTGGATGAGACTTCAAAGTCTGGCTGTGCTCTGAAAAGAAACTAGAAGGGCTTTAAAGTTTCCACTTCTGTTATTTCTCAAAAAAAATGTACTCACTTTAGAAGTAAAAGAAGGTTTCTTGTCCTGCTGTTTCTCTGAACGTTCAAGCTGAATTTTTCTCTGGCTTTCACCTGTTACAAAGACATACTGCCCTAGATTTAGACCCTTTAAAACTGTATCTACATTTGTTGAACAGATACGGTTTTTTTCCTAGTTTCATCTAACCTTTGTTTATGTTAAAATCTTAAAGTAGACACAGTGATTAGTAATTCAGGTGTATTTAGCTAGCAGAGAGAAATCCCCAGGTTGTCCAGTGTTAAATTTCAATAGTTCTTCTGTGTAAAATATATATTGCCATCAATGCACTAGAGATTTAGAAGGAACTAAATTAGACTTCTGAAAAGACTCTCTTTCCTTCGTAAAAGCAACACCAGTGGTACACCAGTGTCACTCTATTGCCTGAAAGCAAACAGCCGCATTGACTCAGGGTCAAAAAGAACTCACTTTAGTTTACTTCCCTTAGCTGTTTTGGATCTGAGTTGGTATCACAATAAAAAGCCAGTGGTAGCCTAAAATCAATAAGCCTAAAATCTCTAAAATCAGTGCACTAAAATCAATAAGCCTAATGGTCACTGCATAAAGAAAATGCATCTGAGGCTAAGCCTCATAGAATCTGTTCACCTTGGAAATATTAGTGGATTTATTTCCTATTTTGCAAGGTTGATAAGAGGTTATTGGTTTTTGGTTTTAAGTTCTTGATGGGGAAACTGAGACATAAACAGTACCAGATGCATCTGTTGTAGTGCATCCTCTGTGGTACAGGTAGTATTTGGACTAAAACTTCTGGAATTTCTATTTTTACCTTCGTATAGCATCTCTAGCATCCAAGGCCTGAAATAGGCACTGTCTTGGTACATGCTGCCTGCGTACTGTCAGTATGCGTATCTTTATACACTGTCAGTAAAATCTGTTTTGAGAGTAGCATATGGGCAATATGCAGACAGGGAACAGAAATCTTTCAGCAAGGCTACTTTTCAGGAATTCTATGGAACTTTTAACTGCCCGTGAACTTTATTTATTTATTAATTAATTATTTCATTTTAATCCACCCTCCCTTTTGAGGCAAGAATCTTATACAGCTAAATGACACATTTGGAAATCCTGGCACAGATCACCAGAGTGAACTGGTGCTATATACAAAAATATATGAATATTTAAAGATGGTGGAGGGTCAGTATAACAGGATAGAGCCTGGCTGTCCACTCTGTAGAGGTCAGCTAAAATAACTAGGAGGTGGATGGCACATGTTTTATTAAATAATTTTATCTTTCTCTTCTTTGTTATGAGCAAGGTGAGGGCCAGTTACTAAATGATCCTAGGACGTACTGTGCTTCCTTGGCACTAAGGACCTGATTATAGTTAGACTAGGTGCTGGAGCTTATCCACAATTGTCTTCATGCTCATAAATCAGAGTTTCACTGTACACCTAACTCTTCAATTCCTTTCTCTCCCACAGCAGATTTTTCATGTCAGTGCTGAGCTTTCCTCCCAGGCTCTCCCTCTCTCCTTCTTTGTTAACGCTTATTAGAATAAATCTGCCCTAATGGACCTGTTCTGGCCAATGTATCTGTGCTCGCTTCAAGCAGTCTCAGGTCTATTTTAATTACTCTGCTTTTGGTAGTTACTGTCTGCCTTCATGCTCTTTTATTCTTATTTTTCCACTTTGCTGATTTAAGCCTTTGAAAAGAGGTTTTGCAATTTCACATCTGATAAAAGTCTGTTGATCAGCTAATACTGTTTAAACTCCTTGGTGAACTGCAGTTTCTCTCTTAACCTATCAAGGAAAGCACGAAAACTTTTTATTTTCTATAACAGCAGAATTGTCCAACAGTTCATAGGGAGGAGTATCCATCACTTCTGCCTATTTACAAAAGTTAGGCTTCTGTCATTTTCATAGGGAACAATAAGAAAGGATAGATAGCAAGGACATCCCAGTAATAGCATATCCTCAAAATTAAAGTCTAAATGATATGGAATATGATTTGTCTTACATTTTCACAGCCACTTTAATCCTGAAAAAACCCCAAGCCTACAAACACACTGCCCCCCACCCACTGCTAATTAAAATTATTTTACCATGAATGCATGAGAAAATAAGAAAAAAATTAAGTTTCATTTAAGGCTGGCATTATCTGTTCAGTTAAAATCTAAAAATAGTTTTACAAAAGGTGGATGTTTAGTGTTTAGAGCTAATTTTGGTTAAAATTGAATCAAGCGAGACTGGATAGGTTATTTGACAGACTGTCAGACTAGCAAAAGATGGACCAGATTCCATAAATAACCTTAACTGATCTTCTGCTGCCTATCTTGGTGCAGTGTGAGTTGTATATAAACATTCTATTATAATGTGCTTGTAAGAGTTAATGACGTAGCCAGAATGATGCTATGATGTTACTTGTGGCATTTTTATGGTTAAGAAGAGAGCTTGTATGTAGGTTGTGGTTAAAATGGATAAATGTTTGCAGGTATGGCCCCTATGTGATGCTGATGATATTTTCAGTTTCTTGCAGAACTAGAGTTCAGACAACTGTAATAATAGATGTGCTATAAAAATTTTTCTTTAAGAGTTTTGTGTTTGCTTTATTATACTGCGATCTGTGACCTACTATTAGTATTTCTTATAGGAGCCTAAATTAAAAATATCAGCTCAGGAAAAAAAAAGACAAACCACCTATATAGCCTATTGAGCTGGGAATTTTATTGCTGTATCCATAATGTGTCATAATTAAAAAAGAAGAGAGTGTATTTGGGAGAAGAGAGAGGGAAGGCAGAAGGCTTTGATTCATACTTAGATTTCCTGCTGTCATTCCTAATTGTCAACCAGTGAGACCTTGTAGCCAGTAGCTAGTCTAAATCTGTTCTTCAATAGTAGGGAATAAGCTGAAACTTTTATCAGGGACAGGTAATCTTATATCTGGTTACTAAGATATTATTTTTTAATCTTTCTTCTTAAACGTTTGTTGTTGCTGTCTGTCAGCTATGGAATGTTGAGCTAGATAAACCAAAAGCTTGAATCAGGTAAAACAAATGATAGCTAATTGGTAACATAGAATCATAGAATAGTTTGGGTTGGAAGGGATCTCTAAAGGCCATCTAGTCCAAAGCCCCTGCGATGAGCAGGGACAATATGTTTTTGCTTGATTCCTATCGTCCCCGCTTCATATTACTCTCTATATAATAACATCAATTTCATGTTCTTTGGAGCCTCTAAATAGTGGGGGGGCGGGGGGTGGGATTTCATCTTATGCTCAATGGTTTGCTCTTTTAAAAAATGTATTTAATTCAGCCATAAGTTTCTGATTAAATGTTGATCCTAAATGGTGGTACTACAAGGCCTTTTGTGTGTTACTGTCTGTACTTTTTGACCTCTACAGGGAAAGTAAGTTATATGCTTACTTAAGAACCATGTTTTTGTGTTTCATTCCATTTGGGTTATCTGCATGGTTGACAGGAGTTAAGCTAGAAAATCAGAAGGAAATGCATAGCAAAGTTCTAGAAAACAACAGGAGAAGTATTGATTAGGAACAGCTTTTCCTGACTCTGCATCATTTCTACACCAAACACCAGGCTGGAGGGATCCTAGCAACTGAAAATTCTGACTGAAGCAAGAACGTGAGCAAACACGTTGTGAGCAAATTGAAGCTGATAAAGAAATACAGAAACAGCAACTGCCTGTCTGTCTGACTCAACCCAAAGATGGGAGTCAGTTGATGTTACCCAAATTATCATTAGAGACTGAGCTTTTGCAAGAAATTTTGTATAAAGGTCTTTTGTGTTAAGCTAGTATCCAGAATTTAAAGACACTTTTAATCATTGGATAAAGTCTGTCTTTGAACCAAAGCAAAATATTTGCATAATTAACATTACGGGTCTCCAGAAAAAGAAGTCTAAAAAGTGGTGTATGTGTGATCTTGCTGGCCAGGTCTTAATGTGTTTGTCAAATGCAGCAGGACCATGTTGTTTTTAGGCAAGGGAGGTACAGAAGCTGTGGCTGCTACCTAATGGGCATGCTTGAGACAGACTGAAAGGGTCCAAGGTGCTGTCACACCTGTAACATCCTTCCTGTTTCATTTCTCTTCTGCTGCAGAACATGGTTGCTGTAGTGCTCACATTTCTTGCACTTCCACCCATATGATTTTTCCTCCCTTTTCTTTATGTAAAGCTTAATCATTGACCACAATTGTCTTGGTCTTCTTACATGCTTTTCATGACATGCTTTTCTTTTTATTCCCAAGAAGGTGCATTGGTCTCCTTATGTTCCTTCTGTTCAGTTGGACATGTTTGTTTTGGAGGGTTTCCTTTAATGCAGAAGGTGCTGCATAACACTTGGTGGGAGTAGGCCTCATCACAGATTTGTTACATCTGTGAATACTTAGAAACGTACAAATATGGGTTCCTGCCAGTATTTATAAAACTGTGGTTGTACTTTATTTTTCCTGACTCCTGATCCGGTGAGACTTATTTAATTCTTTTTATTGTTTCCTTCATTTGGAATTGCAGTATTAATTAAATATTACAATTGACTCATCTGCACCTGTCTGTTCTGCTGCTTTCCCCCATTATGAACACTTGAATGTGCAATGATCTTCCTTTTAACCAAAGAACAAAATATTGTTGCTTTATATTGCTTTTGCTTTTCTGCGTTTGTTGATTCAACGTGAAACAGGATTTTTCTTGTGTTAATCACAAAACATTTAATTGCTACTGCACCATAGTCATGATCAAGCCTATGCTTTCTATTGATTAAAATTTCAAGTTTTCTCAAAAAATATATACCACTCCCATTTGAGATTGGAGGACAGCCAATATCGCAGAACAAAGAAGCTTGATTCCTGGTAAGGCTAAGTGATTTGGACAGACATCAGCAGGCTTCCCACCTCTGCAGAATGTAGAGAGAATAAAGCATTTTCAGTGCTGCCACTCTGGACCCTAGAGCAGCTTTTGTTGAATTAGAATTTAGAACTATATATAAGAATTCATTTACTCAGTCAATTAAATGCTTTTATGTGAGCCTGGGTATATTTAGAGCACTGTTAAGAGGCTCCCACAGTACTTTTGAGTACTTTCCCCCCCACATCGTGTTCCTATTGTCACTAATATCTATAAATCTTAATTGAAATTATAGAGCTGACAAAATGTGCTAGTCTGTAGTCAGCTGGGATGAGAAGTGACACTCTGGTCCTGGGCCAGCAAAGGAATCAACACTGTTTAACCATTTCTAATTGCACAGGATAAGCACTTTGAGGTTTGAAACAAGATTGTCACAGCTCAAAGTTAAGGTTAAATACAAGTAAGGGTGAGGGGGGGTGGGGAGGGGGCAGGAAAAGTCCACTGCTTAGGACTGTGTGTGGTTCTGAATACTAACCTGTCAACAGGCAAGATACTCTTTATTTAAATGCTTATTTCTTCTGACTGTGTATTACTTAAGAACTTATTTCCAGAGTGGACTCTTGGAGGAGGATCTATCTAAAATGAGGATCTATTAAGTTAATCACAGGTTTGACAATTTTGAGGTAGATGCCAGGGAACTGCAGAAAATACTTGGTACTCAGTGAATCACTGTAATCTGCTGCTATGGAATTGATGCTATGTTCCATTTTTTTGTTGACAAGTTCGGTGGCTGATGCGCCATGTCCAAGACGAGTTGTAAAATGAAGGCTTGGTACTTTGTGCAGGAATTTAAACTGTTTTATTCCAACACAAAAGGAAACATTCTGAATGACCCACTTTGGAATTCTGACCTGTTTAATTGATGCTATTTCAGCTGTGCCTGTGTAACACTTTCTCTCGTGCCTCTGTATTCCCATTGCAATGAGCACATCCATCTGTCTGCAACAGGAGTGTGGGATATGACCCTGCTAATCTGGTTCTGAAACTCCTCTCTAATTTTTTCATTGCATAATTCAAGACCTCTCTGCAGGTGTGTATCTGTGTTGTGGTGGGGGGAGACAGTCCTGTGAAGAATTGTTCTGCCCTGATTTTTTATTTTTAGCTAACATTTTGAGTCAAGAATGCCTTTTGGACTAATTCTCATCTGTCCTCTAGAGCTTAATTTAACTTTTACAGCAAATACCACCTCTGCTGTGCCTCCTGCTCTGAGGTGTTTGCAGCTGTTAACATCTCCCTGAGGTTTGTTTCTTGCGTTACTCACCAGTTTGAACTCTTAATGGGACACTGAAGGCTCCAGTGCCAGAAGGTGCCCTCCTCCTGCCCTTGGTTTTATCACGCACTGGGTATATTTAACCTCTCCCCCTTGATGTGGTCCGAGGGCTTTGGGAAGCTGTTGCTATCTTCCTGAGGAAAAAGGGGTCTAGGGAGAGACCTGCTAGACTGATGGTGAGAGAGAGAGAGGAGGCTTTTAGATACGCTGTGTGCTACCTGTCAAAAAAGAAAAAACACCAAGAAGTTAGAATAAGCAGGGGCAGTCTCCATAGACTTGACAGCTGAGCTTCTGAATGAGCTGTAAAGTGCTTTTTAGCTCTTCTGTGCATTGACACTTAAGATGGCAACTGCTCTTGAAGAAGAGCACTCTCTCTGCCTTCTGGTGACTTATAGCATTCACTCATTATGGAAGGTATGAGGAAAACACAGTTCTCAGGCTTTGCTTGAGGAAACTAGGGTACTTGGGCTTAATCAGCTCAGAGGCTCTACTTCAGAGGAGAGTGCTCTTTATAAGCAAAGATACAGAAAATTCACAATCGCTCTTCCATGGAAGATCACACAGATTTGAAACAGATTCCAGAATTTAAATGGTCAGTCTTAAGACTCTCTGAAAAAGTCAATGTGTCTAGATTGTTCTGGTGGGTGGTGAGAAGTCCCCAAATTCCATGTGAACTGTTGCATGGTGTTCCCCTGTGAGAGAACCTCAGCATGGGTACAGAGAGAGGCTAAGTCAAGACAGTGTCAGTGGAGAGGTTATCAGAACATGAAAAAAGGGAAGGTGCACACAGTATCCAACTGGTAAGGTAGCGACCTTCTTCCAGTCCCATTTAGTCACAGAGTATAACCATGAAGGCATGGGCAGGTTACAACACAATACAGACAAATCTTGTTGGGGAGGTGTTGCTGTACATAGATGCATCTTCCTCAGATAAATGTTGGGGTTTTTTGGTTTTTTTTTTTTGTTTGTTTGGTTTTTTTGTTTTGTTTTGTTTTAAGTAAAACACACAGTGTGTTTTTCACTTAAATAATAATTTAAAATAATGACTAAACTTGAAAAGAGATTATTCTGTTATGCGTTAATTATAGGTCTTAAGAAGGCTTACAAGTTCAAAGGAATCACAGAATGGTTAGAGTTGGAAGGGACATTCAAAGGTCATCTAGTCCAACCCCCCTGCAAGAAGCAGGGACATCCCTGACTAGATCAGGTTGCTCAGAGCCTCATCCAGCCTGGCCTTGAACGTTTCCA
>WHYT01013839.1:23088-38240 GCA_009806455.1 Tetrax tetrax | reverse complement strand
GAGCTGCAGCCCTTGCCCGCAGGCGGGTGTTGGCCATGGTGCCCCGAGGGTCTGGAATCACAAGTGCCCCGGGTCGGCGCCCTTCCTGCCGCGCCCTTCCGCCGCGAACTGCCGTGCAAACTGCCGCGCCACGCCCTTCCTGACGCGCCACGCCCTGTTTGCCCGTCCTGTTCGCCGCGCTCCGCGTCGCTGGCGCTCCCCAGGGCCCTGCTTTATAATGACCACTTAAACCCAACAGCGCAGAGGAAATACGCCTCTCCCTCCCCACGCACCACCCAGCGCAAGAGAAATCTCCCCAGGACATGTGCCTGCTGCAGCTCCTTCTCCCCCAGAGCTGGATGCTCCGCTTCGCGTGCAGCCCAACGCCCTTCCCAAACGCAGCCCCCGGCGGCACCCCGGAGACGGGCAGCACAGCGTCCGTGTCACGCAGTCACATCAGGAGAGGAGCGCTGGGTCCCTGATCCGTCACAAGCCCTGGGATGGGACCAAGCCAAAGAGTGCGTGAGGTTTGCTGGAAGGCTCTTGTCTGACATTATCACAGCTCAAATCTTCCTCAGGGGAGAGCAAAACCCCATTCCTGGGCTCTGGCTTTGGTGGAAAGCTGCTCCCTCAGTCACGTGAATGACTCGCTTCTAGGTTGGTTTGGGCTTTTTTTCCTGCTGCACTGACACTGGAATTTCTAACGGCTGCTGATTTGCATCACGCAGCCCTGCCAGCTGCCCGCAGCCTTTCCACCCATCAAGCCAACATTCCTGCTATCACCCTTTGTTTGCATCGTCTATTTAATGAGATGTCCAGAAGGCCCCTTTCAGCTGGCTCCTGCCCCTGCAGACCACAGCTCGGGTGAGGCTGCAGGAGTCGGCCTCAGACAGACGCCCACTCAGCTGGAAGTTCCGCTGGCGCTCAAACAACCATCACAGTTCCAGTCTGCCCTGCAGGAAGCAGCACGCAAAGCTCAAGAGAAACCGGCCACGTTGCTGCAGCTGATGGAGCCAGAGCTGGGCAGCTGCCGGCCACGCCCTGGGGTCAGCACAGACCTCCCAGTCTCACTGCTGGACCCGCTCTGGGCGCCGCGAGCGCCTGCGGCACAGCATCCCCCAGCCCGCCAGGCTCCCCTGGCCCGTTCCCTCCCAGGCTCTTGTGCACCCACGACTGTCCCTGCCTCTCCCTTCTCCCGCTGAGCTCCACCACAAAGGCACCCCTCCGGTGCAAACCGCAGGGATGCTTCCGTACTCCGGCCTTCCCTCCTGTCCATCCCCAGGGGCCATCTCCTGTTTTTTTGGGCATACTTGGCAGGTGCACGACCCCCATTCCAGCTGGCCAGGCTCCTTGGCAAGCTTGGAGCACCAGCCCTACACCAAACGCCAGTTTTGATTAAAAGATCGGTGACATTTTCATACGTGTACATGTATATGGAAATTGGCTAGCTTAATTTATAAAAGGGCGTATTCAAAGAACACTTGCTGAAGGCTTTCTCCAAAACATCTTTTATGAGCACCATTTTGTTCTGTCAGGCCAAGGAGGCTGCAAGTATGAACGCAAAAAACTGCTAAAAATGTCTCTAACTTTGGAAGAATTGCTTCTTTGGTTATAATGACTTTTTATTTTCAAATTTTGCACTCTTTGAGTTTCTGTAAGATTTTACACTATTCAGAGTTTTAACTAGCACAATTAGTATCATTATGTAAACCTTATTGCATCTCCGTGTAACCTTAACACTCAGTACACCAAATCCTGCCAAATAAATGTGCTGAGTAACGAGCTCGAGCAGAAACCTGATCTTCTAACCAGAAGAGTCCACTCTGTAACAGAATCTGCCTCTGGCATCATCCCAATCAGAAAGGTGTTTTGTTACTTTATTGATAAAAAAAAGAATATTCTCTTAACCTTGCAACTCAATCCTGAAAAGGGTTTCAGAAACACACAATTCAGCTTTTAGCAATAAGCACAACAGAAACAGCCAGGAGGAAATGAAGCATTGCTCAGATAGCACACGATAAACAAACCAGGGCCATGACGTGAATGATGATAAAAAACCAAGGTAGCGAGTGCTGCGTACTCACTGAACGCTTTTCAGCCTGGCCACTGAGCAGGTCAGCCTCTGCAAAGCGTGACCGTGCCATGAAAGACTGCGACAACGCACACACCTCACCGCTGCTGCTCCAGGACTGGGCAAGTGCCTTCAGGGCATCACTTCAAAAGCCTACGCGGAGACCTGACTCACGGACAAGATGCATCACCCAGCTCTGGGCCAAGGACACTGCGCCCTGCTTAGCACCCCGTGCTGACGGCTGCTTCCATCACAAAGGAGAAGGAGAAGGAGCAGGCCAGGAAGGCGAACAAAATTCCTTTTATAATGGAAATTGCCAGACACCTTCAAGCTGCCAGAAAGATCGAGGAATTAGGACAAAAGTCAAGGAGGAGTAAACACTGGAGTTTGGTTTTCCCAGTGAAGGCTGTGGCAAGATCAAAATGGCAGTGAGGGAGTGAGGAAGACAACAGAGGACCAAGGAAGAGGAGGATGTTTTAACAATCTAACACATGGCTGCAACAACGAGTCTCACGTTCCCTGGGAAGGAGGGACGTGCAGAGCAAAAGAAGGGAGGCCAATTCCTGTTTCATATTCTGCCTGTGAATTCTAACTTTACAGACACATTCAGACCTGCATGATCTCAGCTGCAGATTTTTCTTCCCATCCTTTGTTGGGAGCAGACCTGAAGAACACATGGAAATGTGGTGCACGAATCAACACGGCGCTGTCAGTCTGAAGGCAGCCTTGCTCCTGTGAACTTGCAAAAGTTAAAAAAGCAGGAAAAAAAAACCCCAAAGTCTGAGGAAAGAACAGGAGAAGAAACCAGGTATAAACTGGGTACACACGTGCTTCCTCAGGACGCAACGCAGTGCACTGCAATCAGAGACGGAACAACGAACCACAGCTCACACAAACGGCTTGAACGGTTCAAAGTTCAGCTGCTGTACAAATGTTATAATCGGCTCTCACTGCCTGCAAACCGCCCAGCCCCTGCCAAAGTTCTACTATGAACGAAGGGCAACGCATCTTTTCAGTTGTATTCTTGAAAAAAGAATTCTCCTGCTTATCACTGCAGAGCCAGAAATGTTACGGGCGCGTACAAGGAAACACAGAATGTGTTCTTTTTTCTCCAGTTCTCTATCTGTCAAACGCCATTCCTTCGCTTTGATTTCACACGTCATGTGTGGCACAGAGCTCTCACTCTAGGAATGCATCACTCTTAAGGCACAAGCGGACAGATGGATTTTACTGTTGACTGACCCACAGCTACAAACACTGACGACCATCAGCACTTCTCAAGAAGTTATCTACTCATGTCATTAAACCTCCAATAGCATTCATGCTTTGACCGTCAACATCACCCTCTTCTTTAAGAAGAAAACTAAATTTACCAAGTCAGGTAGACTTGAAATTTTTCTAAACATTTACTATTCAACTCCTGAAAAGGTGTTAAAGGGTTCACAGGTTCCACGTCAGTATTTCAGTCTGCTCAGCAGAAATGGGAACGATTGGCTGTATTGTTAGGGCCTAGTAACAAAATGCCTTGAAAAAATGGGCCTCCTTCCACAGGTGCTTGTGGAAATGCAAACATTCCGGATGTGTTACAGACCCCTTCCACCACCCAGGGAAAATGACACAGGGACAAAACCACAGAACTTCCAGGCACCAGCAGTGCGACTCGTGCTGAAGAAGGGCAGCCTGTGTCGGAGAAAAGACGCTGAGTGGTCCCAGGCAGCGGCGGTGGTCAATCATGGTTCCTGCAACCGGTGCACAGCGGAGGCAGAGGTGCTGATGAGGTCCTGAGGAAGGCTCTCACGTGCTTCCTGCATCCGGCGCCGTGCCCTCTGGAAAGCCTCTACAACACAGCAAGTGACAGCAAACCAGAATGCATTAGACAGCCCCAGGGAAGAGAGGGACGAGACTGTCCAGTGAACATCATCTCTCCTGGAGCAGGAGTCTCACTTCCTGTTACTAAGTTCCACCAACAAAGCCCCTGTCCTTGCTGCTCTCTTCACTTATTTCTACTGCCCTCTTTGCTCCACACCTAACGGAATCAGAGACAGAGCCTGTGCACCAGCACCACAGGCTATGCTCAGTGCCAGGCAAGACTGAGCAGCCGAGCCGAGGCTTTGTACTCACAGAGCTGTCATCCCTCCTGTCTGCCGAGAGCCGCTGCCTCCTGAAGTTTCCAGCTCAGACCAGAACACTTAACCTCTGCTAAGGACTCATAGAGAGCTCACGGAGGGGAAATTATCCCCACAGTAATGGATTCTCCTGAAATATCCTGCTCATTCTGTAAAAAGTGAACCAGAGGCTCGCCAGGGAGAATGACACTGAAAGCCCTACCCAACACGCCGTAGACAGAGCTCTGCTGGCTGAAGCCTCCAAGCCGGTCCAACACGCTCTGCATGCGCTGCCTCAGGGCACTTGTCTCCATGAAGGCTCTGCAGAAAAGTACAGCAGGAGGTCAGGGCTGCCAAAACACAGCACACAAGCTCGTACTCACTTTGCTGCACTTACTTAGACTGCTGCAGGCAGTCAAGTCGGAAGGTGACGCTCCCTGTTGTCTTTGTGCGAAAACCAAAGCGGCTCAGACGCTCTCCCTGCAAAGACGGCACAAGTTAGAGCCACCACAGCCCGCAACCTGCTGCAGCAGGCTCACCCTCGCGAAAGCAAGTGTGTCCCACCAGGATCACACACTCCGGTGGGCACAGACTCTTTCCCTTCCCTGCTGCGTACAGAAAGCAAGGTCAGAAAGGACAGGCAGTGCCAGGCTGTGCAGAGAGCAGGATCTAAATGCCAGCACGCTGATAGTGCAGTGCTGGTAGAAGGTTTCGACAACTGCATCAGGGCTTATTCCCACACAAAGGTGTACTAAGTGCTCATTACACCAGTGAGCACTTCCACAGCTTTCTTAAGAACGTGACATTTCTGTGTGCCTCACACCCAGCAGTTTCTTGCCTTGGGAAACTGTTTCAGGCACAGTACGGCCTAGATTCCTTACAAAAACACAGGAAGAAGTCTATATCTGGTCAAAAATGCTGACCTGACAGTTCATGCTGCAGAGACTGGACAATGCCAGGCAGGAGTAAGTCAAGACTTTGGTCCATGTTCACTCACTTCTCTTAGCTGCACAAACCTTAGAAGGCAGAGAGCTCTGCCTCAGCGTTTGCCCGTTCCTCTGTCCATGATCAGAAGTCTCACAAAGGAGACATGTCTTTAGTCAGAGAGACAGGACCACCAGCTCATCCTTGTTCAAATCTGACCCAGGCTGTCCACAGACATCCAAAATCGAGAGCATAATCTACCATCTCCCAGCAAAAGCAGTGCCGTGCAGCTGAGCCCACCTTGAAGGTTGATGGTATCCTGACGTAGGTTATGTCTTCCAGCTCAGGAGATCCACCAATGAAGAATCTCCTCAGCTCAGCGACTGTCCCCAGCTCCACGGGGCGCCAGGTTGGGATGGTGAGCATGTGGAGACCTGGCCCAGAACAACAGGACAGCTTAGCAGCTACGACCAACAGAGTCACGGAGGACGGCGTGGTAGATGGATACCTGCTGACCCAAACCGCAGTAGGCTGGAAACAAAAACACTGCCTGGCATCTCTGTAACATTTTCCCAGTGAGTCAGGCCCTTACAGTCACGCAGCCAGCGTTGAAAGTACCCCCTGCCCGCGAGGAGCATCTCCTTACTACACATGGGTGGGAGAATAGTTGCACCCAGATGTGCAGCATCACCCCAGAGCTTTGTCGCACAAGGTTCCGTGACAGAGCCACCAAAGGAGCAAGGACAGTAACACATGATGCTTCTCAACAAGGCAGAATGGTGCACGATGCATCAAATACTTCTTTGCTGACCCACAGACAGCTAACTATCCCCCCCTTCAGTTTGCAAAAGCAAAGCCTCCCCAGGACTGGCTGAACCCATTCCCAAGAGAACCACTCAACACATTCTCCCAGACAATTAACATAATGCCCAAAGTAGGTTTTACCTGGAGATGCTGGCAGCACCAACGAACCATATCCTTCAACGCGATACCTCTGCCAGAAATCCAGGGACAGGACCTCGAAGTAGAGAACAGGCCACTGAGGGAGACTATCTGCAAGGAAGGGCAGCAGATCACAGGTCTGCAAGGGAGACTATCACAGAGAAAGAAAAATGCTAAATGCCCAACTCCGCTAGTAGGGAGTCCGTTCTGTATTTCTTCTACAACGACAAGCCCAGACGTACGGGTGATTACTTTCCCCTGTTAAAGCTGAACCCTCAGATTTGAGGATGAAAACAGAATTATTGATGTTAAAATTGTGGGAAAATTCTTTGTTTTGAAAGCAAGTCCAAACTGATTCCTCAATCATCTTTGGGCAGACCAAACAATCTTTTGTGAATTATCTGATGCCAGACAGGGGAACCTTTTTATCTCTGACACACCATCGCTGGGGGATTATTAACTCGGATTATCCTACAGGTCTCCAAGCATTTCTTTTTTCCATGGTGAAACAAACTCCTCTTGTTTATTTGAGGCTGAAAATTCATTAGAGTTGGTTGAATACTCAAATCCAATTCATGTGGCAAGGCGTGCCACAAAGCTGTCCCTAGCAATTGCGATCCAAAGAGCAATGGGGTTGGCGAGGAAGCAGCGGCAGTGTAGTGAAGCAGCAGGAACAGGCAGCAGAGAAGCCCAGCTTAAAATAGAGCTGGAAGTTTCAGAGCGACATAAAATTTACAAAGATTTCTACAGGTCACTGAGTGTGTCTACAAACATAAGACTCAGCACAGAGTTGCAGTTGCGTACAAGCAAGCTGCCTGTTTCCTCTGCTGCAGTCCCACAGCCCTGTGCACCGGACACGGCGACACAGACCAGGCGTTCTGAGAGACAAGCTAAGATCCAAGTAGTTTTGCAGCTGGATGAAGCTGACTATAGCCTGGAAACAGGGCAACATCAATGAATCCGTACAAATGCTAACGCACTGCTGGGCAGGGCAAACACAGTATCTGCCCAGAGGTTGTGTGGTGACAGGGTGAACACTTCCCATTGTTCGAATCTGCCCCTTCTTGGCGAGGGGCCGACAGCATGCCAGACATGATGATGCCTACCCTCCATCAAAAGATTTCAGAGTCTCACATTTCAGAGCAACAAGGAAACCACACCTTCTGACTCGTCTGCTTGGGTGAAAAACATCTCCAAAGTGAAGAGGTAGCAGAAGTATGCCACATTATCCTAGAAAAGGAACAGGACAGAGATCAGATTCCTGGACGAGACAATTCATCACTAGCATTGCAGGGGGCACAGAGAGCAGGGAGAAGAGAACTAGTGGTGGAAAAGAGGGAATGATGCCCAAACGAGACCAATCACACCGCACTAACAAACACCTGACTGCATGATGGACCTGCATACACTCCCAAGTGACATGTTGATGGAAGAGGCTGTTAAAAATAACGTAAAAGGGGAAAGAATAACACACCTCAAATGACAGTTCAGCCAGTTGTGTAACTACTACACCAACACAATCTTTACATACCTCAAACAATGGTATTACTTAAATGTTCTATGACAATTATTTTTGTAATATGCAAACTAGCTCACATAAAAAACATTAAAAAGTTGATCAAATTCAGATTTTATAAGAGGAGCTGGAAACAGCAATGGAACCAACTTCCCAGATAAGAGGAGGGGTTCATTTTGAGAAATCAATTTAGAGACGGTGTGCCTTCCTGCCCCAGGCAAGCCAGAACAATGCTTCCTTAACTCTGAGCACTTGAGAACACAAAAATCAAAGCTCCAAGGCAATGAATCAGCCAGAAGAAAGAAAAAAAGTGAGGTTTCAGAAACTGCTTCGAAGCAATTTTATTTGGTTTACTTTTATTTGGACACAGTGGCACCTTGAAAACAGGCAAGTATAACTAAAATGAGGAGAATCCCAAACACGCTTTGCCCTTGAACAGAGCTCTCAATTCAGGACTTTGATGAATAAATCTGTAGCTTGTTGCCCATGTTCCACTTCAGAGAATGCCTGTTCAAACTGCTCTGCAGGTCTGAAAGTGTCCTTACCCAGCCCACTGTCTTGGTGGCACAGGTCTGTGTCACTCCTGATAGCTGCTGGAACGCAGGGCTCGACCACTCTAGAAGAGGAGAACATGAGCATAGTGACGAACACTTCAGGGGAGAGGGAGGACTCATAAACCTGAGCAGCTCAAAGGAGAATGTCAGTCCCAGATAACTGGGATAACAGATACCATCACCCACACTGAATTTCCCTCTTATTCCGGGCAATGGCTGCTCCCCAGAACGCCCTGAACTGTCGAGGAAAAGCACCGACTCCATCTTAAGAGAAAAACAGAACCTTATCTCAATGTACTGAGTAGCAAAAGTGGTGCCTCTTCAGACAAACTTCAGAGAATAAGCAGAGAGCGGAGCCATGGCCGTAGCTTTGGGGAATTAAACGCGCAGCAGGATGCGCATGTTAGTGCTGGAAACCCTTTTTGTCAGTCAAAATGTGACATGCTAGTGTCAGCACAAAACACGAGACCGTGACGGTGAGCGCTGCAATCAGACAAGGTGGCTGCTGAGATGGAGAAGACAGGAAGGCTAGCCTCTGCAGTACAAGGAATGAACTTTGGGGAGACTGCTGGACACCATCACCACTGCCTGAGAAGCCAATGGACCTCTCTGTCCCAGCCTGATGTGGAAGAGATAAGAGGGGAAGATGCTGCTTTCTCACAGACATGAGTGTAGTTCAAACAACTGAGTTCTGTAATTTTAGTTCTGAAAACCCCTGACTAGATCCCAGCCCCTACATTAACTTTCACTGACCTTCAGCAGAGCTGATCTGAGGGACCAGCCAAAGCTTCATTCCTTACACTGCAGCGGTATGGCTGGAAATGTGAACACTTACCGTTAGGGAGCTCCACAAAGAAATGAACATAGAGGTTGTCATACTCATAGCCTTGAGCTGAAACTGAAAAGAAGAGAGAATGACCTTCAGTTGCTCACTTCCACACAAACTCCTCCAGTACTCTCTGTAGACTTTTGGGAGAGCCAGCACCAATAACCTCAGGGGCAACCAGTTACTGCTGGAAGCTGGGAAAAGCCAGGGTCTTCAAAGTAACGGAATATGACCCTCACAGAAGATTCCTTCTCTGGACTAGCCCTGTCCCCGTATCACTAACCAGATTAGGGAGGTCACACCTTAATTGCTTTTTTTTTTTTTCTCTCTAATCTCTATTAACTTCCCAATCCGCTCTCCTTTTTTCAGATCTGTATGTCTTCCTAGCACAGCTGCACTATTTGTAACCTCCAGTCTATAAATGCCACTTAAGGGGTCAGTCTGAAAAATCAGGGCAGGAGAAGGAGGAAGTAAAGGATTCTAGGGAGAGGATCACCTACTCTGGACCAGCCTGTGTGTCCAGTCCTTGGAGCCTTCACAGCCTCAGCCATCCCGGCAGACCCAGGTTTGCCCCTACAGTTACTGTTTTTAATAAGGACTTGATATCCACGAATGAAATTTTTATTAATTTACATGAATGAGTTTTTATGACTTTTTCCATTAGGCAAGGACAATGAATATTTTGTGAAACAGAATCTGGCTTGAGCAAGCGAAGTTACTTTGTATAAACAATGCATACCCTGCTAACAACGATACCCTTGAAAAGAAACTGAGAGATTGAATAAAAAAAGAAACATCTTGCCCCAGAAGGTGCCGAAAGTTTGACAATTGTCAAAGGAGGATGACGTAAGTAAGGATCTGCATGGGAAAGGGAGAACCAAGACAAGCAAAGAGTAACATGGCAGACACGGCCCTGACAGAGCAGGATGTGCCGTAAATCTGCCGGAACAAAGAAACACCAAGACAGGCTCAAGGAGAGCAGACCTGCTGGAGAAGCCCAAACAGATAAAAAGGGACTCAGAGCATGAAAACACTTGTTACACTAAGGGCATGTGCATCCTTGCAGGTGCATGACATTGGTAAAGGTTGTGAATGGTCAATACAATTCCCAATAAGTGTCCTCAAAGTGAAATCTCTCATTGTAATACGAAACCCACTCCTCTAGCGGTAAAATTGCCCCCTCCTTAGATAAAGACCCCTACTCACCACTTGTGCGTAGTAAATTTAAGAAGTATTGTATCTTTAAATTAACATAGGAAAAGAACTAACCAATAGTAATTAAGTAGCTGTGACCGAAAGGTGGAACTGTTATTATGAATTGTAATAAATACGTAATGCAACTGTAACCAGGTGTGCTAGTGTTACAGGACACTGAAAATTAAATATCAATATGAGGTGATTCTTGCTAACTGCAGAACTGCAGTCACATAGGTTAAACTGTATATGAAACCTATTTGTCTTTAAAGGGATGGGAATCTTAGAGTTAGTACAATATCCCATTTGTTAGACGTTAGCCCAGCATGTCTGGGGTAATTAAGAACAATGGTAGGTCCCAAACACCACTGGTAGAAAATCGGCCCTGAGCCATCACTTTGGAGCCAGAAAACTCAAGGACAGCGTGACCTGTTCCCAAGACATAGATGGAGATTTTAAGGAGGGGTTCGACCAGCGAATTCGAGGAGGGGGCGCTCTGACAACCCCCAAGACCACCAGAAGACCCTCAACTCAAAAGACTGAGCATGCGCAAGTGGATGGAGGAATAATTACAATGACTTCCAGGAAAGTTAATGTTTATGTATAAAATTTCTCAGAAATCTAGTGAATCTGTACAACAGGTATGTATTTAACCTGCGCTGTTGGATCAGACAGGTGCGCACGCTGGGTGGAGCGATCCCCCGTGCGCCCAGCGCTGCAATAAAGAAGTGCCTGCTTCTGAACTTCTCAGTGCTCTTAAGGAGTTTTATTCTGGATTTCGGTAACGCTAGCTTTGTGGAATTACCACCTAGCACCCATCTCTGCGCAGAAATTAAATTAAAAAAAAATACCTCTGCTCCGTGTGTAAGATTGGCGTACTGCACACTGGGACAACAGACTCACCTATTTCTCCATTCACAAAAAGCCGCAGTGTACCAGGAAGAGTCTGTAAGGACAAGGAGATAAACAACATAAAAGGCTCAACAACCACTGGTGGAACCTCCTACAATCTCCTCCCAACAGGGTATTTCACGTTTGCGTATGAATGCTTCACTCCGCTGGCCAGGTAGGAATCGTGACCTCACATCCTCCTTTCCAGAAGTGAACAGTACCTCTGGAGTGAGGCTCCCTAGAGAGACCAAACTCCCAGACTGCAGGACTTCACTGCTCTGTAAATCAGGTCTCTTACAGACTTCAAGATGGATATAAAATGTAGGGAGAAGTCACCCGCAGAAATCAGAGTCCTGTCTCTGTCATACTTGGTCAAACAAGATCTGAGCAAAAAGGGCTGCACTCTGGATAAGTCGGTGAGAAGGGAAACTGTGCATGAGTTTGGGGGTGGGAGGGGTTGTTTATTTTAACAAGATGTGTTTGACATTCAAGAAGTTAACAGCAATCACTGTCCCAAAAGATATAAACCCTCCTTTCTTCATATTGCAGTCAAAGGCCTTCAGACAATGCGCGCAGTCTCACAGAGACCGTAGCGTTCAGCACGCTCTGCTGCTGGTCTGACAAATTCAGGATGGATCTCTGCATTGCAACTTCTCACTTTTGACCCCATTTTCTGTTGGAAGCCACAAGGTAAAAGCTGCCAACAAACCACCAGAATGAAACAGTCTCTGCGGTGCAAACGGCAGCCAGGCTAACCAGGGCAGCAGCCGGTACTTACCATTTCAAATTCCGAGCCTACGAGACCGCTCAGGTACTCCCTGTGCCGACCGTACAGCTGAAAACACAGAACAAGTGGATCAGAAAAAAGTGTCCTTTTTATTATATATGTTTTTACTTATTGCAAAAATTGCGATGGACATAACTTAAAACCAACTTCAATCATCGACAGGCCTACAACACAGGGTTTTTTTAGTTACAGCAGAAACAGAGAATATAAGAATCTAACAACAAAGATGCATAACTGCTAACACAGCATGGAACTTCAGCTCAGAGAAGACCTTGTCAAAAGCCAGGCTAAGGGAAAAAGATGCTCTGAAGAATCAGATCTTAAATGTTAAGTGTTAAAAACACAGGCATCAACTATTCCAATGAAATCGACAGATGGGGGATCGGTGTCATGAAATCATGATTTCCTTATAGACCACAAAAACAATAAGGAAACATACAAATGAAAAACTAAAACATTAAGCACCTTTACAAACTGCCACAGCCAAAAAGGTAATTCAGAAAGATCAAGACACAAAATGAGATCCAAATATCCTGGGACATTACGGGTAACAATCATTCAGTAAGTATCCAAGCAGTGAGAGGAAGATGGAGGAAAGGGTTTGCCCACTGCTCCACAGGAAAGGAAAACCATTGGCAGGTGACACTAGAAAGGCACAAATTTCTGTGGTTTCTTGCACCATGTCTCACTACATAGACCACTGCAGTCTACGCAGTGAGCACGTATGCACGTACGTTGCAGCCAACACAACCGACACTGGACAAGGCCTCTAGCTAGAGTAAGGAATGAAGCAGTCAGGGACTACTTGTTGGAGTTCCCAGATTGCTGGGCATGATGAGACTCAGTGCCAGAATGGTGAGACATTCACTCTGTCAACTGTAGGTGTCTACAGCACTAACATGCTGCATGAGAATGTGAGCTCCCTCTGCCAAATCAGGACAACTAGTCCATATGAGCAGTGGAGGCCGGTCCTTACGTCTCTGAACACACGCTGCTCGCGTTCCTCCTCCTCTGGCTGTACTTGGACAGATGCATTCTCAATGGTGTATTTCCACAGCTGTCGCTTCTCTCCATCCAGCTCAATCCTGCAGAGCCCCGAAACACATGTGCAAAACTCCTCCATGACGCAGAGCAGCGACAGCATCAGCTGTGCCACCCTGGCCCAGCCATCCCCTCTCCACCAGGCTTGTGCAGCAGCTCGAGGGCACTGAGGACCCTCTGCTCCCTCCCAAGCACCCAACAGCATCAAGGACTCAAAAAGGGAGACTCCCTTCTGTCCAGCGTATGCACAACCAGTATCCCTAGGGACTGGCACCAAAGCCCCACACAACACACATGCAGTGACAGCAAGCACAAGTACGTAACAATCTTGTCACAGAAATCTCTGGAATAAAACTAAAAAGTATCCCTCAATTTAAGTGCTGATTCACTGCCTGAAGGGTGACCAGGAGACAGGCATTTCACCCCTCTGTGTCAGTCCCACAAGTCCCAGCCCTGTCCCGCTCACCGGTAGGCACCTTTGGTGCCAGTAAAGTCAGGCTTCACTGTGATCACTCCGTTGCCGTCCACCTTGATTGAGCAAAGAACGTGTTCATATTCCCTGTGACCAAGCCTAGTGGAAGAAAAAACACCGTCTAGTTAGACACTTTCTTGCTCTGGAACAGCAGAGCTGGTAAAGACACATGGGGATACAGAAGGGAACAAACACACCCATACTTTCCTACATCACTTTAAGAAGCCTTTTGGAGGGATACACTCAGTTACCTCCCACTCAGGAAACAGGCAGGAAGAAATAGCAGCCTGACTTACTAAGCTCTTGGAGTTCTCGTGCCTTAACTAATGAAAGAAAGAGGAGATTTGAGTAAGGAGGGAAATTAAGATCACTTCAGGATTTTACTCACTTCCCATAAGGTCCTAAGTCCCCCATGATGTACATGGTCTGGACAGGAGTGTTAATCACATGATTGTTCTTTATAAATTCTTCTGAGGGTTCCCAGGTGATGATTTTTGACTTCAGAGAACTTGCTTCTCTGTCAACAACAGAACAGCACAAGTCACAGCTCACCTCAGCAGCCCAGCACAGGCACAGCCTCACACAGCGAGGAGTCAAACGGCCAGATTCCAACTGTGACACAGCTCAAGCCACCAACTTCCATGGACCAAGCTGCTCCACAGCTGGGGCATCAGGAAATCTGCATTATCAAGCTCCAGCTCCCAGTTTGCACTCACATTGGCTTACGATCTTGTCTTCTCCTCCTCACATTGGCCATCCTCTCTGCCAGGTACGATGGCACCTCATGATCTGAGTCAGTTACCTTCTGGCAGTGCTGGAAGAGAGAAACAGAGGGGAACTAGCTTAATTATAACAGAACATCCTTCCCAAAACAGCTCCACTTTTGGAGGAGAGAACAGGTATGTGCACGTACACATGCAAGGACAAACTGCTAAGAGTTTAATCAATTCGCTGTTCTTGTGGCAAAGTAATGCTGTACTCCCCCCTGCAAGTTACCCACAAAGCAATGCTACAAAACCACGTCCCTCCAGGCTGTCCTGACCATTGCTCTGAAACAGGGAAGTCTCAGCCCGGGCCTGGGGCACCAGGCAAAGCTGCTTTGCAGAAGCAGTGTGTTCTCCTGCATACAGGATATCTGACTTGCTTCTGCGCGGCCAAGAGCTGACAAACATTCCCTCTGGAGCAGGCCGAGTGGTTCTGACAGACACTGCTGTATAGATTACATGTAACTCAGAGCTGGTACCTCCTCTAGGTTGGTGAATCGGTCATGATCGGTGTAGGTGAAGATGCGACAGTTCTTCCGACCTCCAGCCTTCTCCAGTTTCAGGATCTCCTCACGGTACTGCCGATCCAGGGGAGTCTGGCAGGCTGACTCATTTCGGTACAGATCCACCTCAAACTGAGAGCACCACCGGTAAAACGCAAAGGCAGCTTTGCACTGGCGCAGTCAGAGCCACAAACCCTTTTCAGCTGAGATTTCCAAAACCACCACAGAGACAGACCCCTGTGGGGACCCCGGCAAACAACCTGAGCTCCAGAGCGGCCCTGGCACTGCTCCGGTGCGCGGTGGCCCGAACCTGGAGCGGCTCGGGCACAACCACTCACCCCCAAACAGGAGACACAACGAGAAGAAACCCCCCGGGGCCCCGGCCCGGCGCCCCCCCCCGCCGCACACCCACCTGGCTGAAGAGCTTCTCCTGCCACCCCACCTCGGCCTCCTCCTCCTCTTCCTCCGGCGGCCGCCGGGCACCTGCGGGAGAGGGGCCCGGTCACCTCCGCCGGCGCTGCCCTCGCCCACCTCCCCCCGGGAGCCCCACGTACCGGTCGCGACGCGGTCGGTGAGGCCCAGG
>WHYT01013839.1:12837-23068 GCA_009806455.1 Tetrax tetrax | reverse complement strand
GCGGTGTGAGGGAGCCCACGGCCGCCGGGGGAGGGGGTCTCCCGCGTTCGGCCCCGGCCCGTGTGAGGGGGGCCGCCGCATCCCTCTCCGTGAGCCCCCCGCCGACCACAGCCCGCCCATCCCGGCAGCCGCACGGCGATGCCGAGGGGAGGACACGCGCTGCCGTGCCCCCCTGCACGGGGCTCCGGGCCCGAACCCGCGAGGAGCTGCGAGCCTGCCCCTTCCCGAATCCTTCCCGGCGTTTGGCGGCCGGGGAAAGGCGGTCTTCACGGAGACCACCGCCACCCTCACACCGGGGCCTGGCTCCCGGGCGGCGACGGGCCGGGGTGGCAGCCCCTGTCCCGCACACACCGCGCCTCAGCGGCCATTTTGCTGCCGCAGGTTCTGCTGCGTTCCCCAGCCCTCCCCTGCTGTCCCTCCTCCGGTGAGGGGCTGGTGAAAACGTCCTGGAGATCCACATCCACTATCTGATGCTCAAGGTGGTCTCCCTGGGAACCTGTATTCTTCCTCCTTTGTCCACCATCATCTTGGCTTCTCTGGTCCCTTCCCTGCAGCCGGCCCCGAGACGGACGCCATCCTTCCCAGCAACCACGTCGCTTCGTGGTCCTGCTCGGAGCCGCTGCCCGCGAGGTCGGTGTGCCCGACGGCTCTGCATCCCGCCTCTGCCAGCCAGGACTCCCCCCCTGAAGGGTCCCCTGCGCGGAGTGCTCCTGTCCCATACCCCTCCTGGGATGCTGGGCTGGGAATTGCTTCCCCACTGCTACTCCAGCATTTTGGTCAAGACAAGTTTAAATACGGCAGGAGGGCGTATTCACGTTAGGGTGCTGCAGTGCTGATGCTGAAGTGGCACACTAACAGCCCGAAGTATAAAACCTGGTAGGATTTAGATCTTCTTCCTTCTCAGACTGTGGTGGAAATTCCTCGGCGGTCCTTGCAAGGCCCTCACATTTTCAGATCTGGAACACTGGCTGCCACAAATACTAGAGATCCCAAGATCAGAAAAAGCCATTTATTATAGAAAAGCAGAAAGCTGATACAATTGCACAAGTGTCACAGTGACATATCTTCTTTCTTTTCTTTTTTTTTTCCCTGAGCACATATGACATGATCATGCCACTATTTATTCAGCTTTTAAAAATCTCATATCAGAGTAAGAAGGGGCAGGAACTATGTTACAAAGCAAACATTGGCAAAGCTCTGGCAACAGTTGGCATCTGAGACAGAAAGAAAAGATGTAATTATGTGGTAGATTCTCAGCAGGCTTTTGCACCATCAGAGTTTGAAGAGCCATGCTGCTTATGTCAATTTTGACGTGACAGTAAGGCTATCAACATATGCCCTATATCGCAACAGCTTGCTGACTTCAATACTTCAACAGTCCCAGTTAGAATGAGGACATTTTGGTGACCCACTGCAGTTTCTAAACCGCTTGAGTGGGTACAAATGTGAGCAGCTAACAAAAGAGAGGGGCACGAGGGAGAAACATCAGGTGAGGGACTTCAACGGGCTGGAGAAATGGGCTGACAAAAAACTCATGACGTTCAACAAGGGATAATTGCCATGTCGTGCTCCTGGGGTAACAACCCCAGGCACCAGTATATACTTCCCAGACCAACTGGGAAGCAGGTCTGCAGAGAAGGCTGCTGAGGGTCCTGGTGGACACAAGCTGAACTTGAGCTAGCAACGTGCCCTTGCAGCAAAAAAAAGTCTACAGGATTCCTGGGCTGCACTGGGAGGAGGGCTGCCAGCGGGTTGAGGGAGATGATCCTTCCCCTCTGCTCCGTACTGGCGAGGTCACACCTGAAGCACTGTGTCCAGTTCTGGGCTCCCCAGCCCAAGAGAGACGTGGACGTACTGGAGAGAGTACAATGGAGGGCCACGAGGACGATAAAGGGACTGGAGCACCTCTCCTGTGAGAACAGGCTGAGAGAGCTGGACTGCTCAGCCTGGAGAAGAAAAGGCTCCGGGGATCTCATCAGTGTGTATCAATATCCAAAGGGAAGGTGCCAAGGGGACAGAGTCAGGCGCTTTCCAGTGGTCTCCAGTGACACGATCAGAGGCAGTGGGCACAGTCTGAAACACAGGAGGTTCCCTCTGAGCATCAGGAAGCGATTTTTTACTGTGAGGGTGGCCAAGCACTGGCGCAGGTTGCCGAGGGAGGTTCTGCAGTCTCCCTCCATGGAGATATTTAACAGCCATCTGGCCATGGTCCTGGGCAGCCTAGGTGTCCCTGCTTGAGCAAGGGGTTGGATGAGATGACCTCCAGAGGACCCTTCCCACCTCAGCACTTCTGTGATCCTGCGCTGCCTTCTTCTCCAGGAAGCACATTCCTGCGACCCTCCATGCCAGCACTAGCACTTGGGCAGCTGCACAGCAAGGTGGAGTTTACCTAAGCTAAAGACTAATTTGCAAAAAAAAACCACCCAGGTTCCCAACTCTACACTCTTGCACACCCGAGCCCGCTTATGAGAGGTCTGGAGACAGAAACCTGTGTTCAGAGTGATTCAGTGTGACCACAAAACCACAGCCCCATTCCCAGCAGAGGTGAAGACAGTCACCACCCCTCCCGAAAGCAAGCTGTGGCTCTATCTTTTTGGATGAGAAAAGAGATGATTTGGCTGAAAATTCACAGAAATCTCCCCAGCATTGAAAAAAAAAGCAGAGTTTTGACCATTTGTACCAGCAAGGACATAGAGAAGGATGGCCCTTGTTGCATTTCCAACCACTGGTTCCACTCCAGGAGTGCTGAAACAACTCAGAATATGCAATCAGCTTAAAGAGCAGAGGAATTGAAAGTACAAGTCTCCAAACTGTTCTATGATTTATCCAAGTAGTTTGTAATTGTTGACTTCCCTCTGCAATTGCCATTTTCAGCAATTTGTTCTCTCCAGGTGGCGATGTCCTTTAATTAAAATCAATTTTATGACAACTGACAGGCCTATATGATGAAATATATATGTGAAACTGCAATTTTTTTTTCTTGCACAGAGTACAGAAAGGGTGTAAAAAAAATAATCTTAAGGCTGCCCTATAATATCACTGACCAAAAAAAATCAGTGAGGCATTCTAGTCTCCATAGCCCCAGGTAAAGAGTAAACTGCTGCCTGAAGATATGTCTCTTGAGAACATCTTTGTGATACAGCAAACAGAGGCTGTTGGCTCTGGATGCCGAACAGAGCGAAAGACTGAGAGATGTCTCCTCTTGTGCGGGGACAGGGTGCATGCCAAACACAATCCTCCTTTCTAGGCCTGAGAAGCATCGGATGCTGTCAAGAACAACGATGTTTTCTAAAACCACCTCCACTGGCCCCAAGACCAACCTCACCCTGCATTCCTCATTTGTCTTTTTAGCTCAGGTCCCAATACGTGGCCGAACTCCGGGGCTGCGTGCGGCATCCTGCACAGGATTGCGCTGTCTTTGATGGGATAGCCTTCTGGATACAGCTGTTGCACTGCCTGGTCACGTACTCTGCCATTTCAAGTCTTCCTCCCCCCCTTTTTTTTAATTATGCAGTCACCTGACAAAGAATGGGCACGTTCAGCCTGTTTAAACAACTCTTCCAGCACCTCATAGGGGATATCTGCGTTAGGTTCTTGGAGGATTTCCTCCATTAGAGTAAACATGACATTGCGTATTTGCCTGGCATTACGGACCACTTTGGTCAACCATTCATGAGGATACAGTTCTGAAAACTTAAGACCACAACCATGTGGGGAGTGGACTGGAAGAAATCCAGGAAAACCCAGAAAATGCCACTTTTTTTTCTTGACTAGCTCCTGGCCATTTTGGTGCCAGTTTTCTTCAGGATGAAAATTCTGAGCTTCATCAACCACAACGTGTTTAACTTCTGGGAAGTTCCCATTTAAGAAGGCAACATGTGTCATGGACCAGCAGATCTCATTTCTGAAAAACAAAACAAAACAAAAAATCAGACTGCGACCCAAACAAACCATATGGGAAAAAAAAAAAGAAGACATGACCAGAACAAATCTGTATTGACTGCCTCTAGTTCTCAGTGGGTTCTTCCTTGGCAGGCCATTGCTGCTTACTGTCTAAAAATGCCACTCCCTAACACACGGTGCCGTGTCCAGCGTGGTGGCCTGCCGACCTCTTCACGCCGATGCCAGTGGAAACGCAGTGAGAACAGGACTGGGGAACTGCTCTGCCTGAAATCCACTGCCAAAAGGACTTGGGTTTCTGTTCTCCTCGTCTGGGATGGCCCAGGTCCCAGCGCAGCCGCACAAGAGCTTGCACCAGCCCCGGCACAGGTAGTGTTGAGGTGGCCACAGAGAAAGGCAGGTGGGTGGTTTTGGTGTCAGCACCAACTGTTAAACTAAGGCCATCTGAAGGTCTAACACAATCCAGCAATCACTGAACCTGGGATTCTCACTGCTGGATCTGGGCCAGAGCTCAGCTCAGGAACACTTTCAATATTAACACCTTTCCTGAGATGCTTATTGTGTGTTTGTGTCAGCCAAAGTTATATATTTGGCAAACAGATGTACAACCAGCCTGGTTTGTGCTGCTGTACAGAGGATGGAATGAAAGAAAAAAAAAGGGAAAACACAAATTATTGCCTACCCCACAAACATCTTCAAGGGTTGATTTTCACAAATGCAGAGTATCTCTTTTGCAGAACAGAGAAAAATGTTTCTTATTCTCTCAATGACCTTCAAAGCCACAATCGTTTTCCCTGTTCCAGGAAGACCAAGGACAAACTGCTCCTTGGCTTTGTGCAGGTTCCTGGAGAGCCAAGACGGTCACTTAAGTAGGACTTAAAGTGCAGCACAACAATCGCAAGGGCACGCCGGAAGGCAGGGGTGTCCCTGGAGGTGAGGATGTAATTCTCTGGGTACAAGCCGACGTAACCACACAGATTTTGTTGGTTTTCTTGCTGGGGAATATCATCCTCTGCGACTTCCATCTGGTTCTTTGTGCCATTCAGGTGCAGTATTTGGGGAATTACACACACTTTCGAAGTGTATCCTCCATCGTTGATTAGTTTCTGCTTTAACGCGTGAGCAGTTTCGCTCTTTCAGTCCCAGAAGCATCCTTGGCTATAGCACACAATACCGGATCCGCGTTTTCAGCTACAAAGACAACATCGCACACAACGTCCTGGTTTTTTCAGCAATCTAATGTCAACAGCCCAACTCCTTGAAAATATCAGTACTCCCTTTTTAAGTGGATGGATTTGTTTTTTCATTAAATCCTCTAATCCAGGATATTCTGAGAACAGGTCGTTGCAGGTGGTTTCTGGCTTCCATTTGATTTCATTAGAACCCACTAGAAAAAAAGAAATCAAAGATCAGAAAAACAAAACACAGCAAATAATTTACTCAACTTGCCGGTTACTGGAGGAATATATTATTCCATGAGGTCATAAAAGCGAGCGATTTAGTGCGAGTAAAAATTCAGCATTCACATGATACTTGGTGGTAAATCTGTAAGGATTTTTTTATATATAAATAAAAGAGGTATAAACTCCATGCTTCAGGCATGCTTCACTGCCTGCAGCAGGTAGAAGGCACTTGCGGAGCAGCACCAGCCTCTCCATGTACAGATACACATTCCTGTTAAATACAGGGGAATACATGAAGATACCTCTCACATCCCAACGCTAAAGTCCAAAATAACAAGTAACAGGAATTTAAAAAATACTAACACAAATCCTTTCTGAAGTTTACAGGTTAAAATTAAAGGAATGCACAGACAAATCTCCGACGCAAGTGAACATTTACACTGCGTCACGCTGCCTTCCATTGAAAAAACACATTCCCCTCAAGGAACAGCAATTGCGTATCCTGTACCAAAACACCATCGACCGATCAGGAAATCAGTCACCTGAAAGCCATCCTGCAAACAGGTGTGAAAAGATACCAAATTTAAAAAATGATTAGAAAAATTAGCAATCAATACGTACATCCATAGCTCAGAACTTGGAAGGAAATATCCGTGGACTCTGTTTAACGAGAAAGTATCTGTTTGCTACCGGTTGGTTCTGGTACCTGGAATTCCACGGCTCTCCCGTGCGTCTCAGAGCCCGACCTACAGCCCCAGCCCCGCGCCGCAGGAACACGACAGGGTTTGCGTTGCCCGTGTCCTCTTCTGTTCTCTCTCAGGGGTTGGTATTTGGGAGTTGCTTTTGCTCAGCAACCATCCCTGCTTTTACAGCTAAAGGGTCTCTGAAATAATCAAAGTCTTCACCTAAAAAATAAAACCAAGGCAAGGTTCTCCACCCCTGCACAGTACGGGCTGAGCTTGACTTTCCTTGCGTGTCCCAGCCTGAAGTTCCCAGGTAGCAGTGAGCAGGGTTGCAGAATTAACTTACTGGGTGAGATCCACGTCTAAGAGGCTCAGATACCCAAATGCTCGGTGCTTAGCCCTGCAGACCAGCAGTACAGCATTGCTAGCGCCACTAGCGTACTGAGTTTGCAGGGCCTCAGGTAAGAGGCTTGTCTGGTTGCTTTGTTTGAAGGTTGCTTTTTGCTTGGTTTCCTGCAACAGGATTTTTTTTCCCTAATAACCAGATGGCTGTGGATAACAACCATCAATTTATACAGACAGGAGCAACAAGCAGGTCGTCTGCACAGGATGAGATCTTTCTTCCCGTAACACAATGAAGCGGAGTGCAGAAATACAGGTCTGGCAGGACAGCAGAGGTCTGGAGATGTGGGATACAGGACGCAGGGCTGAGTTCAGGTGTGGGGCAGTGAGAGACAGAGCCGAGATCTCAAGGCCTGCAACAGCTCTGAGATGGTCAGATAAAGAAATGCAGCCCCAGAGCTGGACAAAACTGGTTTTAAGGGTAACAGAGAACAAGTATCTAACTTCTGCAAAACACACCGTGTTTGCTAAAATCTGATGGAGCTGTGAACGTGCAGACCAGTGAAGAAAGAACAAGGGGTAAAAGTGCGTTCACAAACCTACAGCAAGTGACCCCGAGTGGATCCTGGAGTAGGGAAAAGAAACCGTCAGCACCAACTAGGTCCTCCCGGCGAAAGAACAGCGCGTGCTGAGGACTCGCCCCGACAACCCCCGGCCGACTGCCGCCACCAAGAGCAGGATCCCAAGTGGTGGTGGAAGGCTGAGCGCAATGCCAGGAGCGGGGAAACATGCAGGCAACTACTATTACTATTACCTTTGTCACAGTGGTATTAATTGATTATCTTTTTCTCTCTTGACCTGTAATAACTAGATCTTGACTAATAATAATTCTTTTATTAGACTCCCTTAGATTTCAGTTGTGCTAGAAATAAATTATTCTCTCTCTCTTTTTTTTTGTCCATAAAAAGATTTTTAAGAATACCAGTGGGCAGAGAGTGCTCAACCCTCTGGGATGCTACGTATTTTCTCAGCAATTGTGTGCATTAGAGATTATACTTAGTGGCACAAATGGGAGAAGAGATAAAAACACCTGAAAAGTCAGGGAAATCAACATTCTTGGAGCAGTTGCATCTTTTAAATACCCCAAACAGTTATGTGCCTAAAATATTATATTTATATCATGTGATCTTCCTAGAAGTCCTGCAAAAAACAATCTTAAATTTAAAAAAAGTATCCAGGATAAATGGCTTACCTGGGTAGAGGCATTGTTAGAGTTCAGACACACACTGCAGACCAGCTTTTGAATAAACTGGCTTGGTAAGAGGAGCAGCATTTGACAAACTGAGCTCATATGCAAATTTATCAGCTAGATTTGAAAGATCTTGAGGGGGATGTATCCTTAACTTTTAAAAGCCAGCACTAAAGAGTAACGAAAATGACTAATTAAAAACCTCCTTTCGCAATCCTGCTCAAGAAAATGCTGCCTACACAGTTAAGAATGCCAGTTTTGCATCAAACCAACAGAATCTTGATTGGCCGTAGCACGCGCCTCTTCAGTAGACACACACCTCCAAAAGACCTCGCTGCTGTTCCCCTCCTGGCAACATCCCCCTCAGTTATTTGTGAGACCGTATCCTTTGAAGAGACCAGACATCCCAGCTCTAAGGGTCGACCAGGGCCACAGCAGAGATTTCACACAAGGCCACAGCTGCCTGGCATGGCCGGGGCTCTGCTGGGACGAGAGGGTCTTCCTCGCTTGTGCAACCACTGCCGTGGGCACGCACGCGAGGGAAATTTGTGTTACAGGGAACCTGTAGGAAAAGAGTTTCATCTCAAGACTGAAAAACTCTTATTCAAATGCACGGTCAGAATAAACTCTATAGGATGCATCATACAGGTCTTGTTGTGGGGTGATGGAACAAAATGCAGGATGTCGCTTTGGAAGGGGAAGGATTTCACAAGGAAGCAGCACAACATGCCTTAACACAAGCAAAGCCCTGCTCCAAAACAGCCACACTGCACGTGCAAAGTCACTTTTGGTAGACATCTGAAATGCGTGTGAGCCTCGGAGAGTGGTCTGCACGCCATGCGTGGCTTGCTGAGCTGCAGGCTTGAAAGGACTTTTCTCAACCTCAAGCTGATCTCTGAAGAGTCGACTGACCAGGTTTAGTAGCTACCCTAGCATCACTGACTTCATACAGATGTTACTAGCACGGGATAAGGGTAAGGAGAAGAAAAGTTGCAGGTCAGTTTGACACTGCCACTACAGCTAAAATGATTATTTTACTTCGGTGCTGGCACACAACTTGTGCCAAGATGCTGGATCTACACAGATCAAACCAGGGCCTGGGGATTAATCCTTGCTAGTGCATCAAGCAGTAGGGATTTCACTGCATGGGGAACAGCACCAGTAAGGACTTGTTTGTTTGTTTGTTTGTTTTTAAAAAAACCTATTAGGCACCTAAAGGGGCCAGATTTGTACCAGGACATCACTCCCTCCTAAGCATCTTAACAGACAAAGCCAGTTTCAAGTGTTGTCTGCAATTCTCACTAAGTGTAATGGAAGCTCCTGGGCGATTTTCAATTTTTTCCACTTCATTTAGGGACATACGGGATCTCTGGGAAGGTTTATTCCAGTTGGGAGTGCTTCGCAAAGTCCTGCTGAACCACTTCAGAGAGTAATGCGTCACAGAACGGTTTGCTGTTGGAGGCCGGTTACCACGCCGTCAGCCCCAGTGCCTGGGACTGCGCCGCGGGCCAAAGGCCCTCTTCAAGGTTTGGCGAGAATGCAGAACAACAGAAGTTGGTCTTTCCTTCTGAAAATTTACAAACCAAGGCAGAAACGAAGCTGGCACCAATGTAAATGCAGATTTTACCTGGGTCTGCACCTGTCGTGAGCTCCATCCATTTCCTCATGCTCAGTCTTTCGGTCACGTCACCCGGCACCATCCAGGACTCAGGGTCATCGGGGAAAACAGCGCAGCAAAACAGTTCCACTCACACAGCACGTAGGTGCGCGAGCCGCCTGCTGTGCCCTAAACACTCAGGATGTGAGTCTGGAACCACACATCGGCCCGAGAGCCACAGAAGTGATGGGTGGGCATCGAGCCCAAGATTATCAGCTACTCTTTTTCTAAAGCTTCTTTCTCCGCTTCCAATGACTTTACTGCTGTCATCCACTCCAAAAAATAAATACCCGGAGCATTTGCATAACCAGAGACATAATTTGGAAGGGTTTTTCTAACGTATTCCAAGATATTCTCTGTACAGAAGTTTTAAAATTCAGGATGTGTTGTCTAGGCAAAATCCAGGACCTCCCCAACCATCACTTTGTCTCTCTTTAAAAACTTGGCAGCGGCATCTTGGATGTTGCACCCCTCGGCGTTCAGAGGGGTCTCCTTTGCTCCCCCACCAAAGTTCAGCAGAACTCTCTTGGCATTCGTCCCGTTCTCACCACGGCGCTTGGCGCAGCTTCCCTTGCCCCTCAGAAACCCCACAGCATTGCTGGAGGTCAGGGCCAACTGAAGTGCAAGATGGAGAAGAGGAGGCTCCGGGGAGAAGAGGAGGCTCCGGGGACACCTGATAGCGGTCTTCCAGTACCTCAAGGGGGCTACAGGAAAGATGCGGACAGGCTGTTCAGTAGGGCCTGTTGTGATAGGACAAGGGGTAATGGGTTTAAATTAGAAGGAGGTAGGTTTAGATTAGATATTAGAAAGAAATTTTTTACCATGCGAGTTGTAGAGCACTGGAACAGGTTGCCCAGAGAGGTGGTGGATCCCCCATCCCTGGAAACGTTCAAGGCCAGGCTGGATGAGGCTCTGAGCAACCTGATCTGGTCAGGGATGTCCCTGCTTCTTGCAGGGGGGTTGGACTAGATGACCTTTGAAGGTCCCTTCCAACTCT
>WHYT01013838.1:38703-62302 GCA_009806455.1 Tetrax tetrax | reverse complement strand
CCCCCCCCCCGCCGACACCCGCACTCCGCAGCGTGTTCATGCTGCCTCGATGGGTTCAGCGTCCCCCACGCAGAGCCCAGACCAAGCAGGGTTCAAAGCGCCCGGGTGGGGGACGACCTCTGGATCCAGCCAGCCGCCGTGGGGAAGGAGACACTCTGCCCTACAACACAAACCAGCCTGCGTGAGGAACGGGCGCGGCTGCTCCCCAGATGGTCTGGATTTCGGGCCCCAGACGCGGGTGGTGGCAGCCCACCTTCACCCAGGGGAAGCCGCAGCCCCGACTCCTCCAGCACCACTTCCAGGGGCGACGCCGGAGCTTCCCGATGTGACTCGGTCACCGTGATCCTCATCTCCTCCGTGGTGATGGCGAAGCTCAGTTTGTTGCCGAAGTAGGAGACGCCGGCGACTCTCAACGCCTTGATGTCGTCGGGAAAGGCAGGGCTGAAGCGGAGGGCGCTCTTTGTGATCCTGGAAAGGCAGGAGCGCGTCAGCAGCGGGAACAAAGCGTGGACGCCACGGAAAGCCGCTTAAACCCAGCACTGCTGTAAGCGCTCCATCTCCGAAAGGTAAAAACCAAGCAAACAGCCTGAATCCTTTCTCCCAGCCCCTGCCCAAAGCCAAACAGAGCCCCTTTGTGCGTTGTAGCTTTGGACAAAGAAAGACAACAGCCGCGGTTATCTCCTGCTCAAATCCTGGCACGTGAGAGCCTTGAGCACCATCTCCAGCCGCTGAGCGGGCTCGATGGTCCGGGAAGGACTCAAGAGATGGAGAGCCTCAGTGGCTGGCCAGCGCTCCAGCCGGGACACGGGCATGGCAGGAGCACGGCCTCGAGGGCTGCATCAATGTCATCTCGACATGTACAGACATTTGGCCGGAGCCCCAGGGGCCGTGGCTTGAGCCGGTGCCGAGAGGGGCGCAGCCGGACACAGGCAGGGCATCTGAAGACCTCTGGGCCCCGCGACAGCCGGGATTCCGGCTTCCAGCGGGAACGCGGCAGTCACACCCAGCTCCACAAGAGACTGGTGGGTTTCTCAGCAGCTGCTGGCCACACAGGCAGAGTGAAAACACGTAGTTAGTGCTGGGACAGCGTGCTGAAAATCAAAAGGCTCGTCAGTCCGATCCCTCCTCAATTAAACTAAGAACAAGCTCAGGAGGCCGCTGCTTCGGGGTTGAAAGCACCAGCCTGCCTCGGGTACGAGACGCGGCTTCGAAGCCACGCGAGTGTTTTTCCCGCGGTGTTTTAACGCAGCGGCAGTGCCCGCCGAGCGCTCTCCTCCACACAGGCTGGCAGAGCCGCGTGCCGAGGGCAGGGGCTCGGGGGGCTGCGGGGGTCTGTCCCTCACAGGGGGGCTCATTCCCACACCACCTCCGAAGGAGGGAGGGTGATGCTGTGGCCAAGCCGGGGGACAGGTGACCCACAATCCCGAGATTGCACGGCGAGGTCCCTCGTCCCCGAGGGTGCCAGTGGAGCGAAGAGCTCGGTGCGGGTCTAGCTGTCACGAGGGGGGAAGCCGCTGGCTTCAAACGCTGACGCAGCTGGAGGGGAAACGGACCAAAGCTCATCGTTTCTGGTAGCTCCACCCTGTTCTCCCCCGGCGACGAGTTGTGCCCCGTACCAGGCAGAGCTGTTCCCGCTCCTGTTCGTTTGTCACCTGCTGGGGGCTTTGGAGGATGCTCTGGATGCTGTGAGCTCCTTTCTTTTTCATGAGTGAAATCACACTGCCCAGCTCAACAGCAAGGGTTCAAGAGTCGTGTAGCTGCTTAGAAATCAAATGGGAGACAGCGCAGCTCTCACCTGAACCCTGTGCAGCCAAAGAGGACAGCTTGCAGGAATCCACCCATCCCTGTCAAGAAGTTCACAGCTCCTGACCCGTCCGAGTTCTCCACCCAGATCTGTTCCAGCAAGAGAAAGACACAACTCAGCGGCTGCGTTGGCACTCCTTACACGGTTACGCGGGTTTGAATGCGTTTGTCATCGTCACTGCCGCGTAGCTGGGGCTGCAGTGACCGTGCCCGCTGCCCGTCCTGGCACAAGGCGGTGGGTGGGCTCTGATGGGTCTCCAAGTGCCACTAACTCCCTCGCATTTCCCGTCTCCAGCAGGCAGGAGGAAGCCTGGCGTGAGCGTGATACTGGCCCGTGGCTTTGTGTCGCCTGGAAGGAAGCAGATCCCTCCTCGTCGCTCGCAACCGCCCAGCTCCGTGTAACCACCCCCCAGTGACCCAGTGACCACCAGCGCGGCCAGCACAGGCTCCAGTCCAAGCGACGTCTCCCCACGCGGCTGACCTTGAAGGGCTCCGTGATGTTGCTGAAACACTTGTTCAGCTGGCTCTGGGCTCTCCGCACCTCCTTCAGCTCCAGCCAGCCCACCGCGAACATGCTCTGCGGAGAGGAAATCGGCCTTTCGCCAGCTGCCGCCTCCCCCGGGGCGACAGTACGGCCAAAGCCCCGGTGACACCGCACCAGCGTCCCTCTGACCGGAGCAGCCACCCTCAGCACACATCTGCTCTGCGCTAGCTGCCCACATTCCCCCCGAGCACGTCCCCCAAATCCTGCCCATTGGCAGGGCTCCGATGGAAACCACGGCCTCACGGGTGAATCCCACCCTGGGCCGCATCGTCCTGTGCTTACCCAGGTCATGGCCGGCCCATCCCGCTCCGTGACGGGCTCGTACATCTCCAGGTCGTTTCTCCGGACCTCGGGGCTCATGGGGTGCATCAGGGGAAACCCCAGCAAGACAACGTCAGCTTGTTTCACGGGCTCACCTGGGGAGAGGAGTCACAGCCCACGCGTGCCGGCTGGGAATAACCGGCAGAGCGGGCGTCGGGGAGCAGACCCGCGCAAAATCGTCAGCGTGGGACAGCAAACACCACACGGACGGGGCAGGGAGGGCAACGCGTGGCTGCCGTGCTGAAGGCAGAGCAGCTGCTTGTTGTTCACGGCAGTGGGACAGCACGGCAGCCCTAACGTGACGGCACCCAGGCTGGTGGAGACCAACACTGGAGATCTTCCCTTTGCCCAACCGTTCGGCTGCCGTTCCCATCTTTGATCCAGCCAGAGCCCCCGCAGAGAGCAAGCAGGGGCCACCCCAAAGTTCTGCCGCCGCCCTTACGCTGACCTGGGCTGTAACCGTCGTACTCGGGGTGGTATTGCTTCTCCGCATCAAAGGGCACTTTGACTTTGTTGGCACAGTCCACCCACTCCTCTGGCACGGGGATCGACAAGTCCCGAGCAAGATCAGCCGCAAAATTTAAGCTGCAAAGAAGGGAGAACAATGCTTTGCGTCAAGCTCGGGTGCCTGTGACCCCGCAGGGAGGGGAAGGGAAGAAAGGGAACAGAAAGAACTAGCTGAGCCGTAAGCGCAGAGAAAGAGCCTCTCTGAAACACCACGGGTCAGAGTTTGAGCCTGCGGTGACAGCGTTCGCTGGAGTGGGGAGCCCGCTCCTCCAGCTTTGGCTGTCTCCAGCCGGCTGATTTTGCAGACACCTCACAAATGGCAGGGGCAGAAACCCTCCCGCGAGGTAAAATCCTTCTCGGTCCGACGTGGACGCCCAAACCGGGGCAGAGGCCAGCGAGGGTGGCCAGCGCAGACAGAGGGGTGAGAGGAGAGGAGCGGAGTGGAGCATCCCAGCCCTGCCGCCTCCCACCCCGGCCAGGACAGAGAAGAGACAGGCCAATGCTTCACAGAGGCGTGCGCCTTACCTGCGCCGGGCCACGGCGTTGGTGTAAGCGGAGTTATCGACGTGGCAGTGATGCTCATCCGGGGGCATGACACCTGGAGAAAGAGGAAGGGGACACTTCGCACCGCAGCGCTCCCGAGGGTCCGCGTGGCTCCGTGCGCCGTGCCGGGGAAGTGGCACGAGGAGGGGGATTTCCATGTGGTGCCTGCCCACGCAGCGAGGCGTTGCCTCTGCTTCTGGCAGGATCTCACAGGGATCCCGGAGTAGCGCTCGACAGCGGAGAATGCAAGTGGTGCTCGTTGTGAAGGAGAAACAACCCGGCTTAGAGCTTCGGGCGACAGATACCTCAACCCGAGGGCACCTCCCTTCAAGTCACTAAATCTTCCAAGTCATCGATCAAGTCACTAAATCCTTCCCCAGCTGCAAGCTCAGCCCCTCCCTGCGCTGCTCGATTATCCCACGGAGGAGAGACGGCCACCTCCCAAGAGACGCGTGAAACAAGGCGAGTGAAGTCGTGACTCCCTTCTAGCTGCGATCACGCTGGCTGCTCTCGCCAGGAGACGCTCTCGCCCTGACCCAGCCTCCTCCTCCAGACCCTCCTCCCGCAAACCCCTCTCCTTTCCCCCCGGGTGTCCCCTTCAGAAGCAGCCCATCACTCGTGACCCGTGCTCGTCCCCACAACGTGCCTCAGCAGGCACGAGACCCTTGGCCACGCTGGGCACGGCAGCGGTTGAACCTGTTGGTGACAGCAGCACCAGGTGTCCTCCAAGGGATTAAATGCCCACAGGATCCTGGGGATTTAAACTCGGGTCTCCTGGAGAAGTCCTCCCTTGTGAAGCCCCTGCGCCCTGCTTTCCCCAAACGCCACCAGTCGCGGCAGCAGACCTGAAGGCACCTGCGCTTGCAGCGTCAGCTTGTGCCACTGTGGAAAACAGAAATAAGTAAAACCCAATACGGTGGCGTTGGAAGAGAGCTGAGCATCTTGTCCCGTGTTGACAGGGACACAAACACCACCTGTGAGACATTCCAGAGGACAGGCATCTGGAGAGCCCGTGCACTCCCGTCCAGGTCTGGATGGAGCAGCTTGAGCCTCTCCTGGCAAACCCCGTCCCCGCAAACAGGCCCAGGGCTGCAGACGTACCTTTGATGTGGTAGCACTGCTCCTCCTCGCTCCACACCATCCTGCTGCACCAGTACTCGGCCACGGCACCCACCAGCTGCCAGCCCCCGTCCTCCCTGAACAGCTTCTGGTCCTGGAGGGAGCCAAAGCCAGGGAGAAACGTGAGGGAGACCCAGCCAGACCCCAGCTCGGCAGAACAGGAGCTCTGAGGAGAGGGATGGAGCAGGAGAAAAGATCGGAAAACTGGCCTGGAGCGAGCCAAGAGGGTGCTGAGCGGCCCGTGAGCAGCAAGGACAGAGGATGAAGCAGAGACTGGGGTGCCACTGGCCATTCTGGTGGGAGCGGACAACAGCAGAGCTCCTGTGGGAGGGACGGTGCCAGTCGCCAGAGGCCCCGCTGGCGCGTGCTCCGTACCTGCGTGGTGTGGTAGTACTGCTCAAAGGCCACCGAGACGTCCCCGGTGACGTGGATTTCTTGGGCTCCGTAGATCTCCTCAGGGCACACTTCCCGGCCGGTGGCCGCACTCTCCCACGGGAACTTAGCGCCCTGCCGGGAGCAGGCGCCCGTGAGGGGGCCGAGCGCACCCCGAGGGGCTCTGCCCAGGACCCCGGCAGGCAACGCCCCGCGCACAGCCACAGATAAAACCAGAGGCAGAGAGGAGCAGCCCCCACCTTGTAGCCTTGCTCCCGCGCGTTGCGTAAGGCTCCTTCCAGCGTTCGGATCCGGTACTCCAGGATGGCCCGGGCAGCCTCGGGATAGAAGAGCAGGATGTTCGGGAACATCCAGGTGTCCTGGAAACACCCAAGCAAGGCAGGGCGGTGGGACTGGCTGCGGGGCACCCAAACGCTCCCACCAGTTTCCCCCCTCGCCCCAAACGCTCTGGCTGTGCTCTTGCCACCGCTGAAAGGTGGGCTGTCCCGTGGGCTCGTTAAAAGGGACAAATCCACGAGTGACGCCCCTTCCCGCTGCTCTCCAGGGTCTTGCCGGGATGATCCCAGCCATCGTGCAAGGGGGGGGAGGCAGGGAGGCTCTGAGGGGGTCACAGCCGCACGCCTCCCCGGGAGGAAAGCACGCAGCACCGAGAGGCCCTCGCCCACCGAAAGACCAGACCACGTTTGGCACGGGACCCTCAGCACCGCCCCGCAGCGTCTCCTGCTCACACCGTGCACCCGCGGAGCTGTGTGCCTGTCCGGCACGGCTGCGAGGGCAGATCCACGGCTCCGGTGGGGCAGAGCCTCCCGGCCCCTCGGGTACACACCAAACCCGCCTGCGGCGCTGGACATGCCCGTCACAGAACACGCTTGTCTTTTTCAGCGGTTCAGGAACAAGAGGGCTCACCAATGCCACCGCAGCCGGGAGGAGAAGGCAGGTCCCGACCTGCGCGTTTCAAACGGCTCTCAGCCGCCGGCCGTGCCCTAAGCCGGTCAGCAGAGCTCCCCTGGGCGAGCAACCCCACCTCTCCCATCCCCGGACCTCGGCCTGGGGAAGGGGGCTGCCCCGCGGTGGGGTCTGTCCCGGCCCCTCGCTGGCTGCGCAGCAGCCCCGGGCATCCACCTTCGATTTCGGGACAACCCAGAGGAGCTGCTCCTGGGCGGCCGTCACCGACGGAGCAGGAGGATGCTCTCCAGCAAGGCTGGTGCCAAGCCACCCCGACTCGGGGGCGAGGAGGCGGCCCCCCAGCAGTCCCCACCAAGTCTCCTCCATCCCAGCGGCTGCTCAGAGCCCCCGGGCCACCAGCCGGCACGGCGCCCGCCCACCTGGTCCCAGAAGACGTGCCCCCAGTAGTCCTCGCCGCGAGTGCCGTTGGACAGGCCGCCGGGGCTGATGCCGTGGAAGACCCCCGGGCTGTCGCGGGGCGGGGTGGCGCTCAGCAGGTAGTAGAGGCAGCCGCGCAGGGCCTGCCTCAAGGGCAGCGGTGCGTCCAGCTCCACGCTGCACCCGCGCCACAGCGCAGCCCACGCGCCGGCGTGGGAGGAGTGCAGGGCGCCGGCAGCGATGAGGGCCAGCCCTTCGCTGTAGCTCCTCTTCACCTCCTCTTCGCTCTCGGCCACGGCCGTCAGGAACTCCCAGCACCGCTCCTGCTCCTCCCCGCGCAGCGTCAGGGCTTGCGGCACCGGAGTCCAGAGCATGTGAACGGTGGGACGGGGTCCCCCCTCCACCTCGGGAACCAGCGTCTTCCCGAAGACGTAGCTGTGGGAGACGGCAAGGATTTGGGAAAGGGCTCCATGCACATCCACCCATGCAGAGCGGACCTCCCGCCAGGCTCCCATTCCCAGCTGGGATGGGAGGGATGGAAGCTCCCCCGTCCCCACGCTGTATCTCAGCTGCCGTCCCACCCCCGGAGCGCAGGAGACTGACGCTCGTTACAGCCGGTTCCCGGTCCCAGGAGGGCACCTTCTCCAGACGCGCTGCCTTCCCCAGCTGTTGACTTGTGCAACGTGACCCAACTCACTGCGCTCCCTGGAAGTCCGGTCCCTGGTTCAGGTCCAAGTCCTGGCTCTCCGGCACAAACGGGGTCTGGAGCTGGACGGTGACGGGCCGGGCGGCGCGAGCCGACCGCCGGATGGTGACGCTGAAGGCCATCAGGTGGACGAGGGAGCGATGAGCGTAGATCCGGTGGGTGGCTGTGTACTCAGCTGACTGAAGCACGTGGCTGAAGGTCCCTGTAGGCAGGAGAGCCGTCAGCCTTTAGAACCACCCGTCCTGGTGTTCTGCCCCAGCCTCCCGTTTCTGCCCTGTCCGCTGGATCCTGCTGGGAACCTGCAGAATTCCTGGCAAAGGAACCGCCGTTCCCAGGTCCAGATAAAACGCAGCTTTTGACTGGACAGCACTGTTAACGCACCGAATCCGGCCAAGCCGCCGAGGGGCAGTTTGTGCTATACGACGTTTTACCAGGGTTCATGATTAAACCGTGTTTGCCAAGCCTGGCTCCAGCAGGGATCGGGACACAGCCTGAACATCGCTCTGTCCTCACGAGAAAGGGGAATTTTCCCCTTGCTCCAACACGACTTCAGAAGAACGATGCCCCACAGGTGAACAGAGAACGGGGAGAGGAAAGATGCGAGCTTGCAGAAGAGGCAAGGAGGCTGTTGACTCCTGGAAGAGGGCCACCAGCAGCCAGGAAAGAGCGATGGGTGCCCGAGACGGAGACCCGACAGGAGTTGGCCGGACAGGGCGAGCCCTGCCTGTGCCCCGCCGTTTACCCGTCCGGGTGTCCAAGGCAAAGGTCTCAGCCAGGCTGCCGGCACCGGGCGCTGTCATCCGAACGTTGACGGGGCTGGGGACGTCGGCGCGGTGCGTGTCGCCCGCCACCCCGTTGTACACGCCGTTGACGTGGAGGACGTTGCAGTAGACGCGCGTGCCCAGGTAAGCGTTGGTCACCGTGGCCAGCAGCCGCGGGTCCGAGGGCAGGGACGCGGAGGCGAACACGGCGGGGTCCTCTCTGCCGTCAGCCATTTCGCCAGCCCGAGCTGCGGAACAAAACAGAGCTGGGGACAAGGGTCGGATGGACAACGGCGGGGCAGGCTGAGCGCGGCCACGCCAGGCACCCGCCCGAAGTGGGGGCTGCCTGTGCCTTCTCTCCCCGTACCCCACCCATAACACCCCAGGCATCACCTGCCTCCAGCTCCTGGCGTTCCTGCGGCCTCTGTGGCTTTCGGCCGCCCCTCCGACCCCTCAGCTGCTCTCCTCCGCCCGGGCTCCTTTTCCCCTTCACGGCTCCCCCTTCCCTCCCCGCTCCAGCTGAGGCCCCCGGCTCCCCCAAACCTCACCCACTCCTCAGCTTTGTCATTTCCCCAATTTCCCTTCCTCTTCCTCTTCGGCTGCCCGCTCCGTGACAGGACCTTACCCGCTTCTCCAGACACAACACAGCCCCCTTCCTCTTCTTCCCTCCTCTTCCTCCCAGCGCTGTCCGGCGCTCTCCCGCGGCCCCCGCAGCTCCCCCTCACCCAGCTCCCTGCACCCTGTGCCCCCCCCGCTCTCCCAGCTCTAGCACAGCTCCGGTTACTGTGGTAGGAGCCTTTTATTGCATTGATATATATAAATACATATTAAAAGTGCATTTATACATAAATACGTCTATAAACACATACACGAGGAGCGTACAAGAGGGAGCGGTAGCTGCACCTGGCAGCGCTGAGCGCCAGAATAACCCCGAAACGGTGAGTGAGACACAGGGCAGCCGCGGGGCAGGGAGAGCTCCCCAAAATCCCTCCCCGCCCACAGCCGCTCACTTTCCTCACGCCAGGCAGTGCCTGGGGTTGAATCGTGAGAAAAATCCTCCTCCTGCCCTCGGGGAGGATGAAAAACCCCACCGAAACAGAAGGGGCGCGGAAAGCGGGGAGGTTTGCTCTTGCCTTTGGGCTGGGGCCGTGCAGGCGGAGGCTCCCGCGCAGGGGAAGGACGGAAGTTACCCAACAGAGCCAGAAAGAAGGAAGGAAGGAAACCCTTTTTTTTTTTTTTTTTTTCTTCCCGTCCTTAAAAAATAACAGTAATAAAAAAACAAATCTTGAGGTGCAGGTATTTGCCTGGCCGAGCTCATCACCCACGGCGGGAGCGCAGGGGATCGGGGGCCGCCCTGCGCCTGGGAAGGGGGAACGGAGAGAGGAACCGGCTCCGATGAGCTATGACCCGCGAAACGCGGCGGGGGCCCAGCCGAGAGCTGCAGCCACCGTCCCGCCTGAGCACAGGGAGGAAGCACGTAGGATCCCAGAGCAGGAACCACGCGCGACAAACACACTTCATCCCAGCCAGGCTCCCACCCTCTTCCTCACTGGCTTTGGGAGGGAACGGATCCAGATCCCAGCTTCAGCAGGCTTTTCTCCGCTTCCCTCCCCTGAGCCCTCTGCCCGTCCAGCGCCAGCGAGCGCCCAGCTCCAGCTCCCTGCTCTGGTTCTCCGCAGAGACCCACGACCGAGCGCGACCAGCACGAGCCCTCGAGACAGCCAGGGGTCACCGCGCTGCATGCGCATCCTCTGACCGCCGCAGAGGCTCGAGCTTTCTGTTTCCCTGCCGACTTTCTGGAGCTGGCAAAGCTCCTGCTGCCTCGTGCCGCAGGTGACCCAAAAAGCAGATCTCACAAAATCCACCCCACGTCACGCCCCTCGGCAAAGGGCGGTGGCGGCCCTTTCCGTAGACGCTTTCACTCCCCGTTGAACGCGGCAAGCGTAGGGCAGCGCAGAAGTGTTGTGCTACAGACCCAAGCTGGGAGTGGGGGGAGAAATAAAAAGAGCCGATCACTGTAGATCCAACTGGGTATTCCCCCGGATCCCAGACATGCCTGCAGCTTGCTTCTCAGCGCTTGCTGGGAGACGGAGGCTCCCAGATCCACATGCTACTCAATCCTACATCTCAAAGCCTCTCCCGCTCCATCCCGTGCGGATGGAGCGGGAGCTCATCCGGAGCGCGGAGCAGCTCAGCCGGAGCACGGGGCAGCCCCAGCCCATCCCAGTCAGCCCCCGCGGGAATCCCCTCCGCCATCGCCCGCACACCGGCCAAGAGCGTTTCACCCCGCAGCCGAGCCGGCAGCCGGGCACTCGGCCTCCTTGGCTGTGTCAGAGGAATGCCGAAATGCTCATTTTTCAGAAAAGCCCTTTCTCTCAGCAAGCCCCAACCCCTCAAACCCCTCCGTCGCTTTTCCAAAGGAGCTGCTCTTGCCGTGAGCAGAACAGGGGGCTGCGAGGGCTTTGTTTCCGTACTCAGCACACTACGACCCTCTCGGGGAAGTCCAGGCACAGGCACATTTCTCTAGGAATTTCGAGGGAAATTGTTTGCCACGTCTACCCTTTACCACCAGCTATTTCTCCAGCTGGAAGCTGCTTTTGCAGACTCCAGCCCATCCCGATCAAGTGCCAGGAACAGACCCACCAGCAGCTCAGAGGATGGGCCAGCCTCAGCCCCAGCCGCCGCCCGAGGAGGAGCCGGAGCCCACGCTGAGGAAGGTGGAGAGGCCACGGGCACGGGTGGGATGAGCAAGGTCCTGCTCAGGCATTTGCAACAGCTTAAAAAAGAAATCCATCGTGTTTTGAGTGCTATAAATTCTCAAAAGCCTGAGAGAAGAGGAGGTCTGCTCTCCCGCAGAGCATCCCCGAGAGGTCCCACGCTGCTGGCTGGGGTCACAGGTTTTGACCTCAGAGGTGTGGGGAGGTGGGTGCTGCTGAGGGAAAATCAGGAAAAAACCCAAAAAATTAAGTAATGAGCTGTTAGGGAAAGTCTTACCTTTTAAGGGTTTTCCGCTGCCGGCCCCGGGAGCGCGGCAGGCCCCGTGCCGAGGGGCGGCAGCAGCGGTGATGGGCTGGGCAGCTGCAGCCCAGCCGCAGCAAAGGGCAACGCGCTCGCCCAGCCGCTGCCATGTGGGGCGTCCAGCGGGGCTCCCGGCTGCTGGCCGCTGTGCTACGCACCCCGCGCGTCCCCCGGGCACGGGTCACCTCCAAACCGCCCGAGCACCCGCTCTCTGCTGCTGTGAGTAGTTTGTGGGAGGCTGGAAAGAAAAAAGGAGGGGGGGGGACACTTGTTCCCTGGGGACGCCCCGGGCAGAGGGACACTGACGATAGCCAAATTATTTCTGCTGTGAGCGAAGGCAAAAGGGGAGGGGGAGCAAAGGAGGAAAGGTGCCCCGGAGCAGCGCGAGCTCCAGCACACAGCCCCACGGGGAGGGGGTGCATGCCCTGCTCCCCCCCCTTCAGGCTCTCGCTTTCATTTTCTTTTATCCTTTCAGCTCTTTTTTTAGCCTTCGTGGTTTAGGGACCTGCCGAGGGTCCCCCTGGGGGGCTAAGCCATGGGGCAGGCCGGGGACCCCTGGGAGGAGGTGACAGTCCCTCTCAAGGCACCCTGCCAGCCCCGGGACAGACCTGCCCTGCTCCCCTTGCACGGGACACTCACCCCAAGGCAGGTTTCCCACGGGCAGGGGTCTGCCGGCACTGCAGAGCCAGGGCGCGCAGGTCCCCCCGTCTTCCCTCCCTCAGGGGACGACGGCCACCAAAGCCGCAGCCGCTGCAGCTGCTGAGACCCTCGGGGCTGGGGGCCGGGAGCTGGGAAAAAGAAGCTTTCCACCAGAAATCCCAGCTGGTTTCGCCTCCTCCCCTCGCGTGTAGAGCTGACCCACCGCTGCCTTTCCAAGCCAAATAAAGAGAAAAAAGTAAAGGTGGCCACGCAAAGGGTTAAGCGCTGCCCCGGTGCACCAGAAATAGGCAGCTGCTGGCGGTAATTCACACCGCAAAGTCATCTGAAAGTCAGGCACAGCTCATTTTGGAAACCCTGCGGCCCCAGCCCCGCTGCTGAGGGAAGGTCACAAGTTGCTCCGATTTCCCCGTGAGTATCACGGAGCGAGGGAAACCAACGCAGAGAGCAGCCCGCTGGGCCCACAGCCGGTGGAAACCGCTGTGTCTCCCCAAACCTGCGTCCCACGGTGCGTCCATCTGACCGCCGCGGGGCTGGGAAGAGCAGGGAGCGCGGACAAGCGCGCTTGATCCGTTGCAACTGCCCCAGGAAGCCCACGTGCAACACGGCCGTCGTGCAGTCATTCCACCAATTCCTGTTTCTTCTCCCGCCGGCAGGACCAAGTCATCGCGCTTTCCACAATGTTTGTGTGCCTGCTGGCGCCGACGGCCTGGATCCTGGCACACCTGGAGCACTACAAGAGCAGATCCGATTAGGAAGCGGCAGGAACCACCCGCAGCCTGTGGAAAGCGGAAGTACGAGTGAAGACGAGGCCACAGAGCGGATCTTCACCGTGAGGGAACCCTCGGAATTTGTTTATTAAAATCCTCGTTAGCAACCACCGTAACGGCTCGTTGGTTTTGTTTCGACCCCGTGGTGGTTCACAGGGGAGCGGATCCGTAACCCCGCAGCGTTTCCCACTCAGCTTTTCCCTGGTACCATTGCAGCGAAGCCCAGGGCAGACACCAAGGCACCACCACGGCTCTAGCAAGGAGCCAAAAATCCAGTTCAATTCCCTGCGAGAAAGTACCGAAAGGCCGTAAGCGACACTCAGAAGGGTCTGCAGCCTGCGTGCTGCACATCTGACTTCTCCTCTTCCTGCACGAGGAACTCCTCCACCCCCAGGCACCAGATTTCCTGAATTATTTGTGTCAGGGAAGCGGAGAGCCGGCACTTGCTCCCGCACAGGAAGGTCTGAGTTGCAAATACTGACAGGTATCTTGGAAAACCCTCTCACACAACTGCCACGGTTCACTTAGGCTGCAGACCTTCACACTCACCCCAGCGAGCTGCTAAAAAAAAAAAAAAAAAAAAAAAAAAAAAAAAAAAAAAAAAAATCACACGCAAGCGAGCGCTCCCCGCAGCACACCAGGGTTGTCAGAATACTCTCAGGAGACTTCAACAGCAACACTTCAGGGCTTTCTGCTTCTCATCCAAAGCGACGCAGCCCGACAACGCGTTAGCTTTGCCGCACAGCTGGCACTGCGTTCGCTCCCAGCATGCAGTGACACGACACCAGTAAGGCGATCGTCCTTCTCGAAGCCCTTTTCCCGTCCTTAGCGCTGACATAAAGCATACGCTGTCCCAATGACAACGCTCGTCTCCTCCGCGTGCTCTTCCGAAGTCAGGAAAAGCAGCTGGCAGACAAGACAGAGCATGAACGGGGAAAGTCTGTCCTGGTTTCAGCTGGGGTGGAGCTGATTTTCCTCCCAGTAGCTGTGTGGTTTGGCTGTAGCGCGGGAGCGGGTACGTGAGGAAGTTGATAACGCGCTGCCGTTGTGAGTCGCTGCTGAGAGATCAAAGGCTTTGTCCAGCTGCCCAGGTCTCGCCAGCGTGCGGGTGCAGGGAGCTGGGAGGGCACAGCAGGGCGCTGACCCAGACCGGCCACGGGAAGGATTCCGTACCAGGCACCAGGCTCCAGGTGTACAGGGGGGTTTGGCCAGGGGCAGCTCCCTTCCTCCCGAAATGGCTGTTCTCACCGCTCAGGCCTGTTCCAACATCACTCTCGGATTCAGCGATCCGTAATCGCTGCTCGGGATGGGCTGTGTCAGTCTTCACACGGTCACTGTGCATCGTTCACTTTCTACACTCTATTATTATTAATTTATATACACTCTCTGCTTCTGCTGTCTAGTAAACCGTCCTTACTTACCTCAACCCAGGAGTTTTCCTTTCTTTCCGATTCCCTCTCCCATCCCGCTCAGGAGGGGGAAGGTGAGCGAGCAGCTGCGTGGTTCTTAGTTGCTGGCTGGGGTTAAATCACGACAAAGTCAAATTGCACAGCACCAGAGAACACAGTGTGGTCCAACGCACTCCCCAACAAGGGCGGCACAAAACAGCGACCCTGCGGGGCTGGCAGCGAAGAGGGGGCCTCCAGCACCGACCCCAGACCAAGAGCTTTAGGCCAGAACCCGTCAGAGGCCGAGGAGCGGGGCGGCCAGGGACAGGGTCTGGCAGTCTGCTTTGTGTGTTGTTGTAAAAGCTGAGGTCTCCCTTGCCGAGGCATCCTTGTCCCTGCAGAGCAGCCGGGGTCAGCCCTGCGCGGCTGTGAATACCACTGCGTTCCATTCAAAGCTGCTGTCACAAACCGCAGTAGTTTGCTACTACTGCCCTACAACCAGGAGAACTGGGCCTCCAAACGGACACCGGGAGGCAGCCCCAGCTCCCATCCGCGTGTTTCAAACTCACACGCACAATTACCTTCCAGCCCCACGCAGGCACCGCGGCAGCAGCAGGGCAAAACAGTTACGCTACAGAGCGTTCGAAGCGGCCGTTGTTAGGAGGCAAAAGCAGCACAAGTTTGTTTCGGGCCATATTTAGACCTTTTCAGCCGACAGTGCCTACTCAACCTGAGAAAAGGCGCCAGGAGCACGGCTTCCCGCAGCAAAGAGGAACTGGGCAGCGAAACACGGGACATACTGACCCCCGGCGATTAACACCGACCAGATCCGCGTTGTTCCTGGACAGGGGGCTTTGCAACAGAAGCGCACGCGAAGCGTACGGTTAAACAGCGCGGGGCTCCACTGCACGTCAGGAGACGACAAACACAGAACTACAGAAAAGGGAAGGCAGAGAAGTTTATTCCAGCGGTGCTGCTGCACCTCACTTCAGCACAAGTGTTTGTAAAAGACAACCACCCCCAAAAGCACGTAAACCACATCCAATCCTGGGCAAACCCTTTGCTGGAGCAAACGCTCCCTGTACTGCAGAGGAGGAGGAGGGCTGCGGAGAGAGAGGCCGAACGGAGAGGTGATCTCAGCAACGCTGACGTACGCAGGAGCTTCTGCTGCCCCTTCGCCTGACAAACAGCCTCCGCTCCTGTAGCGCAACCAGCGCCACACCCTCCCGGTGACGAGGCCGGCCAGCCAAGCACCGCGGAGCCTTCCTCCTCCTTCCAGGAGAGCAGGACGGGAGCTGGCGGCCAGTGCCGCTCATGTTAGCGCGTAGGGAAATCTCGAGCCCAAGCACCAAAGGGTTACCCAGCAGAAGGCCACTTACTCCTGCGAACACCAGAAAGCTGTCCCCCCCTCTGCCCACCCCCCCCCTCAACAGAATTCGGTAGAGTCAGTGGTCTGGGCGTGGCTGGCGCCAGCAGCAATCGCTCTCCCAGGGGCAGCGCCAGGTCCTCTATGTTAGGATGTCGTGAGCTTGGTGCTCCACCAGCATCTCCATGCTCCTCACATCTGTGCACCAGAACTCCAGGCGGTCTTTCATCCCTTTGATCTGCAAGGCAAGCCCACAGCAACTGTAACGCCTCGGCGAGCAGAAGTCGCCCTTAAGGGCCAAGCTTGGGATCCCAAAGAACTTCTCAAAACCCCCCACACCTAGAAACGATGCTACTTAACGTCTACTACCACCGAAACAGCAACGTTTAAAATTAAACTGAAGTGCACAAGATAAGTTATTTGCACCTAGTTTTGTACATGCTGGTGTTTTGTTTAAAGGTCAGTTCAGAGGAACCCTATACTGCCTCGTAAAACGCTGCCAGGACGAACTGGAGAACTTTGTCTCTATCACTCTGAACTCCTCCCACGCATTTAGGCTTGAAGCAGCCACACAGATGTTGGCATCCTCTGGAAAACAGCCACAGCACGTGTGTTTTACAGTGGCTGTGTGGCTTTGGGAAGAGATCCCGTTCCCTCTGCTGACAGGGTTCTACTTACTGCAAAACACAGGTACAAAACGCACCGAGGGAAGAGCTACAGGCGGGAATGTCAACTGGAATGAAAAGATGATACACCTCCTCGCTCCCTGGGCATCTCCCTACCGAGTGCTTCTTGCATTCTCAGTGCCACACCGTGGATCTTATTTTGATTTCCAGCTCACTTCACAGAAGAAAACCCGTTAACACTGTCTCAGCATTCCAGCTGATCATTACCTGCTGTAAATCCAACACGCGTGGCTGCACCCATGTCATGTGCACCCTCTTATCGACCTCATCAATACTGCCCTTCACCAAGCCTACCGAGAGCGCCTTCATCACCAGCAGCTCCACCTAAAAGTGATTAGAAAGAAAAAAATTCAAGGAAACAACCAAGAATCATTCCGTTTCCCCCGAGATGAATAAAACCTTAAATGGCACTAGCTTGCGGAAGATGTTTACGACACGCAATAAAACCAAGAGCAGCTGCAGCCTCCCACATCCATTCTCTTCTGGGTTTTAATCCTGCCTTGAGAATCGACATCTGACTGTACAGGAGAGATTTCTCTAAGAGCAGATTTCCTTCCTTTCCTCTGAAAGCCCAGGAAGGAGTCAGCACGGATTTACGGCGGGTAAGATGTGCTTGTGCAGTATGACTGCCTCCTCAAGTCAAACAACGTGCTCAGTGGTCGAAGAGCGCGCTGTAGGTGCCCTGGACCGCTCTTCTGGCAAACGCTCTGCAAGACCCCCACCCATCCTTGCTGACAGCCACAGCCCTCCGGGCAGCCGAGGAGCTGCAGAACAGACAGAGCGGCCACAACGCGAGGGGGACGTCAGCCAAGCCACCGAGCTCAAATGGCAGCGGGTAGCGTTTCAGCACGAGCAGTGCTTCTTAGGGGTCGATACCGGGTCTGATACTAACGAATTATCTGCAATTATCTTCAAGCTAGCTGGATGACAACGTCACGGATGACACCAACCTGGCTGGAAGAGGTAGGTGTGCTGGAAATAAGAGCTACCACCACGAGAGAGGTCGATAGATCGGGCTGACACTAAGCAGGGAGTACGCTGAAGGCGAGCTCGGAGTCCTGCTCGCGAGACTGAACGGCCCCAACGCGCAGGCGGAGGCCCGGCTGGCTGCGGTCCGCGCCGAGCGTCCTCAGGGAGCACGCCGACGGAACGGAGCGGGCCTGGGGGGACGGCAAACTGCACAAGGGCCAGGAGCCTGCCCCCGAGGCACCGAAGGGGAACTGTCCCGGTCTGCACGAGGAGGAACACAGCCAGCGCGTCAAAGGACGCGACTGCTCCTCTGGGCACCCGCTGGAGCACACCTGCAACGCCCCCTCCAGCTCGCATCGCCCCCTTCCAAAGGGGGCCCTGCAAAACCAGAGAGAGTCCAGCAACGGGCCAAGGTTAGGAGGCTGGGAACCTGACATCATGAGGAAATTTTATTTGTTCAGCCTAAAAAAGAGGCAGCTTGGGGATACTTCACCATAGCCTTCCCGTACCTAAGAGGCAGTAACGCGGGAGACAAGAGCTGTTTCGCAGGGACACAGGGATAGGACGAGAGACCACAGGCAGGATTTGCCTCAGCGAGGTCTCCATCTGGATAACAGAGGAAAATTCTTCACCGTGAGAAAAATTAAACAACAGTGACGTTTCCCCTTGCTGGAAATACTCAGGACGGCGTGGCAGGGCGTTGCATAACCTAAGCCAAAAGCCTGCTTTCCAGAGCACGTGGGAACACGTTGCCTACAGAGCTCTCGTCCAACTTTCTGAAGATTTTTAGTCAAAGTCTTAAAAACTTATTTACCAGGAAACAGGAGCACCAAGCAGTTAATTCCTTCCTAACAAAGAAAAAGGTTCTCCAAAAGCACAAGAACGGGGGAGAGGATTTCTGCGCAGAGTTTGCGTGTGGCAGGAGGTCAATCCAGGCACTTGTAGATCTTCAGAGCTCAGACATGGACACGTTTGTCTAAACAGAACTCACCTCGTTCACAGTGACTTTGGCACTCTTCGCGATCTCTTCAAAAGTGAGCTGTCTGTGATTGGCCGGCCGGGTGAAGGTCATCTGGATTCACGTGAACAAAACAGAAAGCAAGCCCAATTTTTTTCCAACAGTACGCACAGCTTCCCTCATCCTGCCCTGCTGAGCTCTCAATCTGCAGCACCAACTGAATTTCTCATCTTTAATCAAAATACAGAGAAAAATGCATTTCCCTCCACGGAAAGGAGCAGTACCCCCCCTCCTCCAGGCACGCTTTGCCGGTCCGAGCGGCAGGTTTCCCAGGCAAGGCGTCATCTCCAGACACAGCAGATCATCCTGCTGAAATGCCTCAGCGCGTCCCGGATCCCCGGGACAACGCAGCAGCTATGGGTGGTAAAAGCCCTTCACAGCGAAAAACCAGGAGTGGAATTCACGTACACGTTAACACGCGCACGTACCGGTACGTGGGGGCGTGTGAACGGACACGACACGCCACATAACTCAGTATTTAAGTTTTGGAAAAGATCCCAGGCCACAGCGGTTTATACATCCGTATTATTTGTTAACAACGCAGCCAGAGCCTTCAGGTGACAGGAAAGAAACTGTTCAAACATTGGGGGTTACCTATCAGGGAAAGGATTTTCAGTCCTTACAAAACTGAGACTTTAACTGTGCCTCAGAAATCCTTGTGATGCTGGAACATCTACGAGTTCTCGTTTCAGACACCAGCCTCAAGAGACAGAGCTTGCTCTTTCCTTCTGCACCTGCACCCCCCACCCGAAAGAGCGCACCCCTGGAAGCGCCAGCCGGGCCCCGCTGGGGCTGCTCTCCCCAGCAGTGCTTCTGCACCATCTGGAGGTAAAATGTGCGCTCAACCACCTTCACCACCAGTTTCTGTCAGAGGAGCAAGAAGAAGGGAACACTGACAGCCACCCCCACCGAAGGCAGCCGGAGCAGACCCTTTCCATTTCCCACGTTTAGCCAGCGCAGGTCTCGGCTCACCTCCATGAGACACAACAGCTGGATCTTCTGCAGCAGAAGGGCTTCGTTCGCAGCCAGGTCTGGCTGTACGGGGATAAAACGGAACAAATAAGTTCGTTATTACTCCTCCCGCCCCCGGGGAGGGCAGCTCACCACGTACAGCAGTGAGCCACGGGGACCCCCCACCCTCACTGCCCAGGGAGGGGCCATCACCACCCACCCACGGTCCGTAAAACAGACCCAGAACTCCACAGCTAAACACGGCGCTGCGCGAGGCAGGCAACCTTTCACCAAAGGCCCCGGCCTCCGCAGGGGGACGTACAAGCCAACAGATGACTGCTACGTCACTAGCTTCCGGTACAGCCCGTGCAGCCGACAGCCAGCACCACTGACTGCCCCACGCTCCCCAGCACACAAGGGACAGGCCACTCTTTTACACTGGAAGCAGTTTAACACTGGGAGTGAATGGCATTATGGAAATTAAATCTGAGATTATCCTCCTGTGCAGGACCACATGATGTTTTTGCTCTCCCCTTGGATCACAAGAGATTTCTCTGTACTTCTTTCACCTAACCACAGAGGGAAGCCAAAAGAAAACTAATGATACACATCAAGAGGAAAGAAACATTCCTGTGCTGTGATTAGAGTTATACCAGCGCACCAGCGTTGGGAATTCTGAAGATAAAGGTCTACAGAACGTAAGTGTACTCCACAAACATCACGGCCAGCCCCTCAGCAGTGCAGCAAATCGTTCTCTCACCTGCTGGCCCCACGCCGACTTCAAAGCCTGGAAGGTCTCGACGTTACCACTGTTGAAGGCGTACAGCGTGTCGATCAGCCACTGCCGGTCCGTGTTCCGCAGGGACTCCAGAACGGGGTGCATGAGCTGCAGAGGCCGGGCAGGATGGCGTTAACGGGCTGAAATCCATTCCTGGTTCTCACCAAGGGAGGCACCGCGGCACCAACTTACCAGCTCCCCGAAGTTATAAACACCTTCTCCCAGGAGCCCTGCCAGTCCCAGGGTAAAGGCTCTTTCCTGCTGCTCCGATACTGAAAAAAGGAAAATAAAAATTTAAAAAAAAAAACCACAAACCAACAGAAATAGTTTGGATGAAGCAGCAGCCCAAGCCCCATCAACTCCTCCCTCACCCTGCTCTCTGTGCCTGTACTAAGTCATTCCCAGCCCTCCTCCTCATCCTCTTCCAAGCCTGCAGTGACCACAGAGCACAAAAGGGCCACTTTTTGAATCTGTACTGAAGATTTTTGGGAACTAGAAGAAACTATCCCTTCTGGTGGGAGCACTTCCTCCCCCCCCCCACCTCAGCGCAGCCGAGGAGCTGAATCCTGCTCAGCCACTCCTCGGGTGGTTCTTCCTCTTCCTAGCTAGACCCTGGCACAACCACGGCGGATCCAAACCAACGCTGGGAACGCCGGTCCTCTGCCAGCGCGTTTATTTAGACAGAAGTGATGAAACAGAGAATGCAAACTGGCAAAGGAGGAGTTACCTGGCAGATCCTTAACGTCGATGCAGCCCAGGAACCGCAGAGCGTCCTTATAGTAGGAGGCGTGGTTCCCAATCGTCTGGTAGTACTTGCTGGAGAGATCGTAGAAGCGGCTGTGCACCGAGGTCACCCCAGGGAGATTGTTCAGCATCTCCTCAACCTCCTCGATGGTCTCCTAGAGGGTGACAACCCGCTTGTTTCGGGCGAAGGCAGCCTCCTACACACCCCTGCTCCCACGTAAGCGCTACGGCCTCCGCGCGCGCTGCAAAGTACCACCCGCTGCAGAGTAAAGCGGACGAGAGCGCCGCCAAACCCTGCCCACGGCATGAAAAACAAAGCAATGGCGCTCGTCCTGTACGTAGCAGTCAGGTAAAGAAACCCCAAACCCTCCAAAAACAACCCTGCAGACACACTTACATACACACAGAGTCTGCGCTCACACCTGAGCCCACCAAACTCTGCCCTGGCTCTAAGAGGCATAAAGCTGCACGGCACGAAAAACACCCTCAGCTTCAGAGACGACTCCAAAAAAAGCCGCGAGGGGAAACAAGCGACGCGCTCACGGGAACCTGACTGAAACTCCGCAGAGTTGGCCACAAGCACTAGACACGCGTGTTCACGGCCTAAGAGACGTGAGGCAGAACCACGGGCCTTCCCAGAAACCCCAGGAGCGGCAAGTCCGTCACCGTTGGTCCGGAGCGGAAGCACAGACGCAGGCGCGTCCGTGCCGTGGGAACCGCAGCAGCTCATCACCGCTCCAACGCGGGCGAGCGCGTGATCCGCTCCGGTCACCGCCTCACCTTGGTGACCTGCAGGTCCCCGATGTTCAGCTTGAGCGCCCCGATGGCCGTTTTACACAGGATGACGGCTTCGTCGCTGCTCTTCACCTGCGGCCACAGAGAGACGTGTTCAGAGCGCGGCACCCTCGCGGCCAGGCGGGCGCCTAGAGCCGGGCTGTGCTGGCTGCATTTCGCTGGCTGACGGGCCCTGCCCCAACAAACAGAGCCGTTCACCGAGAACAGGAGCAGGCGTTCTGCAGCACAGGCTCCAGCACACGCATCTGCCTCTCCAGCCACACCACGCACAATGATACGCCAAGCGATTCCTGCAGGTGGGCTACCAGAACGAGCGATTTCACAAATACCTTTTCTCGAGTCTTCTCCAGAAAAGTAAGGGCCACGTTGGGATCTGAAGGAAAGAGAAAACGCAGCAATAGCAGGAATTTCCGCGGAACTGAATCTCAACCTAGACATGCATCCTTTGACTGGATTCACGAAGACCAGAACGCGTTTTTTCTGTAGCGTACCACGGAACCTTCACGAGACGCGGCCGTGGCGGCAGGCTTGCTGCCCCGCCGGCAGCCGTGACTCCGGCTCGCTGAGCCCGGGCTTTCCGCTCCCAGCACACCAGAACGCCAGCAGCTCAGCGCTGAAGCCGTGGCTGTCGCTGCTAACCGGGCAAACTTCCCAGGCGCCAGCCGCCGCGCGCGGCAAGGAACGGGGGGACGCTTACCCGTCATCTGCCTGACCACGTGCAGGATGATCTCCACCAGCGACAAGGGGTTCACCCTGCGGCAGACAGCCCGCGGTCAGCACCGGCTCAGGGAGCAGCGCGGCACCCCCAGCTCCCGGGCGAGCAAACTCACCTGTGCTCAAACTCGCTGATGAAGTTCTCGTACAGCTGTGGGCACAACGACACAGCAGTCAGGGCGAAGGTCGCCGCGTTCCCGCCGCGCCGCTCGCCTTTCGCCGTACGCCACTTCACTGCTCCAGCGAAGCAGCAACGCCTACGCTCCGCAGAACCCCGGGTCCCAGAACTGCTCACTTTAGATAACTCTCTCTGCAGTCTCCTTCCAGCGACTCAGAAACCCCCAGGCAGGTCCCAAACAGAAACCCCCCTGCTACAAGCTGGCCCGGCGCGTCCCTTCGGTTGTCACTGCAGGAGACGCGCCGGCCTAACGCCTTCACAGCTCTCTGCACGCGTTCGGAAAGGAGACTGTCTCCAGAACCCCCCGGCCCTTTATTCTGGGAACAACTACCTCTGGGAAACGGAGCTTTAGCCTACAACATGAAGGAGAGCGAAGCACACGGTTACTCGTAGCACACAGGGAGCGTGTGGCTCTGGACCGTGCACGCCGTTCTCTCCCCAGAGGGAAGAAGCCCCCGGCAGCGGGTGCAATAACCCACCGAACACCCTGACGCTCCGGTGGGCACCGGACAATCCATCTGTGCCTGCGGGTCTGAGCCTTTGTCACAAAAGGGAAAGGAAAAGGCTCCTCCTGCACTCCTCCCCCCAGAAAAATCTTACGGGAATGAAATGATCGGTTTGAAGCTTCCGAAACTGACACATTTAATTTTAGCAGGATTTTCATACACCAGCCAAATCCTGCACACTGACATCCAGTGCGTAAACCCCAGAAACCGAAGTCTCTGAGTTTAATAACTCTGGAGACTGCTCGTTTTTCACAGGTACAAAGACAGCAGCACCCCCCTTTGCTACGCAAAGATAAAACGCGGGGGAGCGGCGAAGCACCTCACCTTGATGAGCCCATCTCCCTGGGCAAAGCAGGGGTCCTGGACGAAGTCCAGCACCTGCAGGGTCAGCTGGTGCCAGAGCCTGAGGGAACGAGAAGGCGCTCGGTGAGTGCTCCCTCACAGCAGCCCCCGGCTCCCGCCGCCCACCCGCCCCCGCGGCTGCCTGCTACCGACGGGGACACAGCAGAAACGAGAACCGGCGGCGGAGCCCCCCCCGCCAGAGCGCCAAACAAAGTAATTCCCAGGAAAACCACGCGGAAATCCGCTCCCCGACGCTCCGCGGCCGCGGCCGTGCCGGTTAAACGGCTGCACAGTCACAGGGGCGCCGGGGGGAGCAGCCCCATCCCCGGGAGAGGCCCGCGGGGCCCCGCTCTCTGCGGGCCAGCCCACGCCCGGCCCCGGCGGTGCGCGGAGGGGCCCGGCCCCGCAGCAAGGCCCCGGGCGCGGGGAGAAGGGCCGGGTGTCACCGCGGCGGCCCCCCCGCACCCACTTCTTGTTGTAGAGCTCCTCCAGGCGGTGCCAGACGGCGGGCTGCCCCGGCCCCGAGCTCTGGCTCTGCTGCAGGAAGCCCGGCACGTCCTTCATGGCGGCGAGGAGCGGGGAGCGGGGAGCGGGCACCGGCGACCCCGACAGCCCGGCGCTCGCGCCCGCCGGAAATGCACACTCACTTCCGGCGCCGCGCGGGGCACGCCGGGTACCGTAGGGCCCCGCGGCGATGCG
>WHYT01013838.1:18543-38683 GCA_009806455.1 Tetrax tetrax | reverse complement strand
ACCGGCCCGCACCGGCCCGCACCGGCAGCGGGGCTGCGGCGGGGCGCGGCGGCGGGGGCGCCTACTCGGGGCATTGCGGTAGCGGCGGCGGCGGGGCCCGGCCATGGAGCGGGGGGCGCGGCGCGGCGGCGGGCTGCTGGCGGCGGGTGAGGCCCGGGCGGCGGGAGCGGGCCCCGCGCCCCCCGCCCCGGTTCTCCCCGGCTCCCGCTGACCGGCTCTCTCCTCTCTTGCAGCGTGGAGGCTGTGGGAGCGCGGCCCCCGGCTCGGCGGCCCGGCCCGGCTCTGCCCGCGCCCTGGGGACGGCGAGGCCGCGGCCGGCTCCGCCGCACGGAGGTAGGGCTGGCCGGCCCCGCACCCCGGCGCTCGGCCCCGGCCCGGGAGGCGAAGGTGGTGGGAGCGCGGGGTGGGGGACATCCCCTCTCCCGCCCAAACGGGTCGCGGCCTGTGCAGGGCAGAGCCGGGATCAAACACTGGTGTTCGCCAGAGCCCGAACTCAGCCCCGGCCCGGCCAGGGCCGAGCACGACGCTGCGAGGACAGCGTTGAGCCCGGCCGACACGCGCGGCCCGGTGATCGCTCCTTGCCACTTGCCAAGATCCAGCCCCGCTCTTGGCTCTTGGCGTTCCCAGCCCTTCCCGGGACTGCTCGCGCTGGCCGGCACCGGCAAGCACTGCCCGGGGCGCAGCGGTCCCCGGCGAGCACAAGGGCTGTTCCCAGCCCCAGCCGCGCAGAGTGCCCACCTGCCTTTAGGCATTTTACAGGCGGAGCTCTCGAGGCAGAGCCCTGGGGAAACAGATGAAGATGTCTGTGCTGACCCGGGCAGGTTGTCCCAGGGTGACCCCATCACCCTGTTAGGAACTGCCGCAAACTCAGGCCATAGAAAAGCCTCCCATAGCCCCCAGCAGTGTGAATCGACTGAGACCCGCGAGTCCCAGCGCTACTGTTCCCACAGCTCTGCGTCCAAGCCCTGTCCGAAAACCCTCCTCTCCCAGGGGTACCGGTGATTGGTATTTTTAGATCTGCACAAGAAAGCGCAAGGGGAGGCACCTACTCTGGGGCGTGGATTAGACTAACCGCTAAGCTTTCTCCTGGTTAAGTACCAGACCACAGTCCTGCTGGCTGAAGAGGTTTCTGCAGAATTCGTGGGGTGGTTTTCTCCCACGAGCAGTTTTGGGCTGGAGCTGTTGTCAGTACCCTGCCCCGTGCTGTCTCTCTGCCCCACGCAGGACGCAGGGGACCAGGCCCTTCTCTCGGTCTGCTGCTGCCAGAGCCGTTTTAGGAAGGGGCGGATGGGGAGGCGACGGCGGGAGGCAGAAGCTCACCCTGCGGGATGTGGCAGAGCTAATTGGGAAGAAGGAGTGTCGCCGAGTGGTGGTGATGACTGGCGCTGGGATCAGCACCCCCAGCGGCATCCCGGATTTTAGGTAATGGCTCCATGCTTTCGTTTGTCCTTTTGCAGCACTGAGAGGGCCAAGCTCTTCGGCGCAGATAATGCTGGAGGCCTCTGCTCCTCCCACCCCTCCGTTTTGTTTATGGGCCAGGCTGGACTCGGCACAGGAGTTTCCATGCCTGCTGATCCCCCTCCTCCAGCCAAAGGCAGGCTGGCGTCACCGGTCAGACTTTGGGCCGTTCCTTGGCCCAGCGTTCCGGGATGGCTAAGTCGTGCCCGTTGCTTGGTTCTGCAGCTGCACTCGCTGCACGCCCTGGCCACCAGACAAAAGCCAAGGTGGCCGTGGCGCGGCCTTGAGACGCCCCAGCTAGAAGAGAGCGTGGTCCTCGCAGCGTACCTGAGGGGCCGTTCCTTTCCTCCAACCGCGGGCACTCCTCTGCAGCGGAGAAGGCTGCAGAGCGAGGGGGAGTAGAGCGAGGACGCGGGGCAGGTTCTGCGCAGAGGCCGTTGCAGTTGCTCTCTTGACGCAGAACGGACAGCACAAAGCAGCCAGCGGGAACCCGAGGGCCTGGCTGCCGGCTCTGTCACCTCATGGTCTGGCCGTGTGGCAGGTGGCCTCTCTCCTGCGTTCTGACCACAGCCTGCTCTCTCTGCAGGTCCCCGGGGAGCGGGCTCTACAGTAACCTCGCGCAGTACGACATCCCCTACCCAGAAGCCATCTTTGAGCTGATGTATTTCTTTGCCAACCCCAAGCCCTTTTTCACTCTGGCCAAGGAGCTCTACCCTGGCAACTACAGACCCAACTACGCACACTACTTCCTGAGACTCCTGCACGACAAGGGGCTCCTCCTGCGCCTCTATACCCAGAACATCGACGGGCTGGAGAGAGGTGAGTTCTCTCTTCCCCTTCTCTCGGCAGCAGAGCACTGAGAGGTGAGGGCGAGAAGCAGAACAGGAGGCAGGACTGGGGCAACGCCCAGCGAACGTGGAGTTCCTGGTTCAGTCGCCTCGGGCTGAGCTGGTCCTCTGCCACGCGCTGTTCCAGTTGCTGGGATCCCTGCCGACAGACTCGTGGAAGCCCACGGCACCTTTGCCACGGCCACTTGTACGGTCTGCCGAAGGAAGTTCGCAGGAGAGGACTTCAGGGTGAGTGGCCGCAGCTGGGCACGGACACATAGGTTAACCTGCTGCAGGCCTGTCGTTTTGCCCTCGCGGCCAAGAGGTTCAACGGGAGGGGACCAGAGCTGGGGCTGGATGTCGCTGCGAGGACGTGCGCTGAGGCTGTGACCCTGCCTGTGCAGGCACACGCGGCCCTGTAACGCGTGGTGTTGGTGCTCTTGCTTCAGGGGGACGTCATGGCAGACAGGGTCCCCCACTGTCCCGTCTGCACTGGAGTCGTCAAGCCTGACATTGTGTTCTTCGGCGAGGAGCTCCCGCAGCGCTTCTTTCTGCACGTGACAGACTTCCCCATGGCAGACCTGCTTTTCGTCATCGGCACGTCCCTGGAGGTCTGGGACCACGGGAAACCCCGGCTCACGAGGAGAAAAAGGCAGAGGGAAAGGAGGGCCCGAGGGGACTGTGGAGGAGAGGGTTTAGAGGAGAAGGCAGGAAACTGAGTTACGGAGGTAACATTTGAGGTGGCAGGGTAAGAAATAGGGGGCATGCACTCTGAGAGACCCTCTGAAAGAAAACCCTGTGCGCTCCCGGAGAGCAAGGGAGGAGTTTTGCACCCCGAGGAAAGGCCGCCGGGTAACTGGTGACACCGGGATGGGGTGGCTTAGCGCAGCGGGAGAGCTGTTAAGCGCAGCGGTTACAGGCCTACGCGCAGTGAATCCGCGCCCTCAGCGGGTGACGCCTCCCTCTGCTCCTTCGGGGTGCCTTCCTTTAGGTGGAGCCCTTCGCCAGCCTGGCAGGAGCTGTTCGCAGCTCCGTTCCCCGCGTCCTGATCAACCGCGACCTCGTGGGACCCTTCGCCTGGCAGCAGCGCCACAATGACGTCGCCCAGCTGGGGGACGTGGTCGGTGGGGTCAAGAGGCTGGTGGAGCTGCTGGACTGGGAGGAAGAGATGCAAACACTAATCCAGAAGGAAAAAGAAAAGGTGGGGAGGGGCTCGGCGCCCTGTCGCCTTCCCTCAGCTCCTGTCCCTTGGCTGGAGTTATGCTGGGGGGAGGTTTGTGCCTGCTGGGGTTAGGCTGGCACCGCAGGCATTGCCACGCTCCCGGTCTGCACTCAGAGAAACGGGCACAGGAAGCGCAAAAAGGTTAAAAACCAGGAACCTCAGGGCTGTTTCACAGAGAAGGTGCCACAGCGGAGTGCGGCGTTGCTGACTGTTTTGGTGGTGCAGAGGGGAAGGGTGCCCATCTGCCACCTCGCCGAAGCCAGGTGATTGTTAACAGATACACGACGGCTTTGATCGAAGAGAAAATCTGGCTTCAGGATTCTAGTTTTAACATTCAGGCTGTTCTTACTTCCATCAGATTACGGGGAGGAATGAATGGGAATTATCAGTCTTTTGGTCAGGTTTTTAATTTTTCACTACAAGCCGGTTTGCGTTTGCGTGCTGTCAACCAGCCCTTGGGTTACGCTTGTGCTGCTCCGAATCCCTGATGGATAAAGCTGGTGCAAGGGCGGCGAAACACACACCAAACTCTTGCTTTGGTGCCAGGGAGCATTGCTGGCCGAGCTAACGGGCTGCAAGGCTGAAACAGCCTCGCAAACACTGTGTGGTCTTTCTGTTTTTAGCTGGATGCAAAAGACAAATAGGACAGCTGGTCCCTGCTGCTGGAGAGCGACGTTCGCCGTGAAAAGGAGACGTTGTCGTGTCCAGCACGGGCAAAACCACCACACCGGGAGCCATGGAAGAGGCCAGCTGCAAACTGGTTCTGCACGTGAAGGCTTTCCTGCCTGAGACCCCAGAACAGCAGGCGTAGCCACCGAGAACCGCTCCCTCCTCGTCTCTCCTCATCTTGGCACCCACTAGGAGAGGTTCCCGCATCCGCCGCTCCGGCTGCCGCCCCGTCCAGCCGTGAGAGCTTCGCCAGGAAGGGGCCGGGAGCTCGCGGGCTGGTGCCAGTGTGCCAGACGAGCTGTGGGTGCGCAGCTTGCCATTCGGATCTCCCTCCTGAGCCTGGGTTTCAAGGAGCAGGAGCCGGAAACGCCAGGAAGGTCAGACCTTAAGGCAGGACAGGCTGGAGCGAGTTTTCCAGCTGAGCATCCACAAATTCCTGTCGCAGCTCCTCCTCAGATACTCTTCTCTCAGTCACCATCTTTCAGCTGCTGCAGACTTGCGGTGTTTATTCTTCAGATGAAATCTCTGCTAATGAGGGGACGAATGCTGCCGTGGGGGGGCTGCCCCCATTCCTGTTCAGGGATGCCAGCTCAAGCTGCTGGAAGAGCTTTGAATCAGTCTAGTGTTAATTATTTAATAATAAAGAGTTCTAATTCTTTTGCCAGTGTCTCCTGAGGGTTTTTCTGTGATCTTCACACCTTCTTTAGTGTTTGAGCACATTCTGTCTCCACCACCACTTTTCACCTGCTTTTAATATTCTTTTTTGTTTCCTTCTTCTCTTTAACCTTACCAAGCGCCTCTCCTCCCTGTAAATGCTGTCCCAGGGAGAGGCAGTGTCCGTCAGAGCGCTGCAGCGATGTCCTGCTCCTTCCCAAACCTTCTACTTTGCACATAACATGCGTAGCAGAGCCTCTTCCCCGCAGCAGGGCAGGAACTTCATCCCCCCAGCGCCCAAATTTGGCAGTGGGGACTGAAGTCCCAGCCAGGGCCGACCCATCCGTTTATCGCGGCAACTGTTCTGGGGCAATCCCGACCAGTGCCGGCTCTACGCAAGCACAGCAAATCGCAGCGCGTTTACGCCCCCGTTTTGGTACAGTTCGTGCTAACCCGCAGAAACCCCGGGCGAAGGGGGTAAAAGCATGCGAGCATGCGGCGAGGTCTGACTCACGCAGCGCTGGAACACCGGTACCGACTTCCAAAAGCCTGAAAGCTCCTCCCAGGGCAAGGCCAGAGCCTCGGAACCCCGCGGCTGGCTGCTGGGATTAGCAGTGCTTGGACGCAGTACTCAGCCATGTAAATCAGACGAGCTCCAGCGACCCACAGAAGCCTGGCACATCTGCTGCCGGCGCTCCAGGAACGGAGCTCGGCACCGGTGTCCTGGCTGCTTCCCCGAGGGAAGGCTTGTGCCAGGGCCGTTGGGAGGAGCGGCTCGTTTATCCAAACATACGGGGCTCCTCGCAGCCGGCCCGGCGATGTCTGGATGCGCAGCCTCGGGGAAAGCGGAGGGCTGCTCTCTCACTTTGCAGAGCGCCAGAAGCCACGCGGCACGTTACTTCACGCTGAAAATGGCAGCAGCGCGTCGTTTAAACCACTCCCTGTTTATAAACCCTGCTCCAGCAGGGCCCCGTGCCAAGCTCAGCCCCTGCAGCGGGGCTTTGCAAAGCGGGGCCTGTCAGGTGCCAGTCAGGGGTTTAAGCACGATAAATTTGAATACAACAACATCGGAAGCACTGCATTAAAAATACACCCCCCACTTCTTTTGCATGGCAAGCTTCAGAGAGCTTTCTCAGCTGGAAAGAGATCAGAGGTCTGCATTTTCACACAGAAGGTCTGTGCCAGGGTGTGGGGGTTTTTTATATTTACAAAAAAAGAAAAGAGAGAGAGAAAGATGCAGTTGGCCGTCTCTCGAGCTGGGACACAGCGACGCAGCAGCCTACCCGTGAATCCGAGCGGGTCAGTTTGGCAGAAACAATGTATACCCCTGCGAGAGCACAGAACTGTAATCACAACTACTAAAAAAGCTGTGAATCACTGAAGAACTAAGCTACATGAAGCATAGCTTCAGCTTTTCACCTCCAGAGAGTCTTCAGGAAACAAGCGGGGACTCCTAAAAACACACAGCAGGAACACTTGCCGGCTCTGCTTAGACCCAGAGCTCCAGGCGCCCGCCGCAGCGCCCCGCCGCCCCAGCAGAGCCCCAGCCCTGCCCGCTCCTGCCCTGCAGGGAGTCAAACCTCAGCAGAGCCGCAGCCGCTGCGCTGGCGCACTGGAACGGCTGAGCAGCAGACCCCTGCTGCAGAGACAGGAAACAGGGCCGGCGTGCACCCTCCTCAGCCAGCACGGAGCACCTGTCAAGGAGAGGGGGAACAGCCGCGTGCTGTGGGCCCGAGGGCTTGCGCTGAGCTGGCTCCACAGTCCTCCGGCCTCAGTGCTTGCTTTAACCTTGGGGTGCTCCTCTCGGTCACACTGGGTGGTTGTGGTGCAGGGAAAGGCTCTGGCTTAAGCCCAGCTTAATGCTACAGTTTTGGCTCCCAAACAAAGCTGAAGTTCAGAGCGACTGGAGCAGAGCTATGTGCTAGCCAAAAAAAGCCAGATGTTTGTTTACTCGCTCAGAGCCATCCTGTTCGATGAACCACTGCCACGCGCCCATTTCTCAGGTGTTCTTTATTCTAGCATCACCTCTGCATTCCTACTTGTGACAGGAAGTTTTGGAACATGAGACAAACTGGAAGATTTTCTTTAAAACCATTTTCTTTAAAAAGAAAAAAAAAACCCCACATAACAGGAAAACAGAACAAAAAAGAAAACCAAGACAAATCCAAGCCACAGCGGAGGACAGGACCAACACCAACCCCCAGGTAAGAAGAGCAGCAGGAACGCCAAGGCAGGGGAGGAGGCAGCAGACAAAGCACGGGTTTGGCCTTCGGGAAAGCGCGAGACGGGGAAAGGCTAGTGCCAAAAACTGAACTCGGTGGTACCAAGAGCGTCGCACAGTGCCAGAGACCGAACACGAGAGCGCTCCTGGCAGCCGCCCGCGCGTTTCTCTCCTGGGGGCGGCGGGAGCGCTGGAAGTGCCACACAAGGCTTTCCTCGCTCCACGCAGCGCACACCACCGCTCCCTCTCCACTCACTCGCACGCCCACACGCTCCTGTGCCACACAGCGCACACGTTCCGCTACGGCTGCTGAGGTGGATGCGCTGCGCAGACAGCCCGCAGGCACCGCTCCCCAAGGCCGGCCACGAATAACCGCCCTCAGCCCTCGCCCGCAGTCCCAGCTTCCCACCGCGATCCCGGGGAGCGGCTCCCAACTCTTCGGGGCCACCATGCGTAGCCACACACAGCGACGCTCGCGCCGACGAGCGGCCGCACAAGCGTCAGCACGTACACAAGATGCTCTACAGACTACTGAACCCCGATGGTGTGACAAAGATTCCCCCTCCCCACCCCTTCCTTCCAAACATCACATATTTTAAAAAAAATCCTACTGGAAAGTCCTGGAACCAATCTGGAGTATGAAATCCTCAAGGCTGCTGACAGGAGAGACGAAGGTGGAGCCAGGCCAAGACGACCCTCTGGAAGGAGAGGTGGTTATGGAGCTGGGGAGGAGGCAGGAGGTGTTCCTTGTTGTGGACTGTGAGGGTCCAGGCTGGATCCAGATCACACGGGGAGAGTCCCGGCCCAGAAGCAGCCTCTGGGTGCAGCACCAGTTCTGGAGGGAGAGCGGATGGAGGCTCCCCAGCTCTCGGAGGCTGGGGTGAGAGGTCTGGATCAGTCCAGCCCCAGGTCCGAGTCGGACGAGGACCTCTCATCAGCCATATCGCGGATGGCGTTCTCCATGGGGGCCAGGTTGCCGCTGGGGGTGATGCCCATGGGCTGGATGACTTGCTCTCTGCAACCAGGGAGGAGAGGGAAGGTCAGGAATTTGCAGCAGACAACACAGGAACAGAGGAGCACTACAGCAGGAACACAGGGCTTATGGAAACCGCCCTGGGGCAGCCCAGAACAACCCCAGGCCGCCACCAAGAATCCCACAAAACAGAAGCGGGGGACAGTTCTGGCCATAAACCCCCCAGTATGCTGTGGTGATGGCTGGAAGCGCAAGCCCCGAAACATCTGTCATCTGTCCCCAAAACGCTGCTTCCTACCACGCAGCCCTGCCAGGACAGCGGCTGCTGTTCCTGCTGAGCGCCTGCCCCGCCCTGGGAGGCAGCAGGTGCCTGGAAACAGTGCAGGCATGTGGAGAATGCTGCGGTCTGCCCTCGTGCCAGAGACGTGTGGGGCCTGCAGCGCCTTCCCCTGCACATAACGGGGCCCAGCTTAAGGGAATCCTTCCCCATGGATCTCCCCCGCTCCCATACATCTCTTCGCAGTGGCCTTGGGAACACATTCAAGGAAAGGTCTGCAATAAACGCCAATCCCAGACACGCGGGTGCTAGCACAGACGTGAACACACACGGCTCTCCGGTACCTGGACAGTTTGTCAAACATGTTGACTAACTTCATGGCTTCATATTCCTTCTGCTCCTCAGTCATCCCCTCCATGGGGTTGGGCAGTTTCTCCTCAACGCGTCCCGTCACAGGGTTAATGCTGCAAGAAGAATAGGGAGGCAAAGCAGAGGAGTGAGAAAAGGGCTGTTTAAAAACCTTCTTTGCCCCTGCTGAGCACAGGAACACGACGGTAAGGCTGGCTGTCACTGCTGCTCGTCCGTTACCCCAAGTGCTATCGCAGTGCAACATGGTGCTCCCGACCTGTCTGTGTCCTACACACAGCAGTCCCCCACAAACCCCTCCCATTTTCTCTGGTGTGAGCAACATCCCCATCCTGCCAATTCTACAGTGCAGTTTTACACCAGGTGCACAAGGGCAGGCAACATTTCTTCCTTCTCCTTATTCAGAAGGCAAAAAACTAAAAAAAAAAAAAAAACCAACCAACCCCAAACCCCAGCCTGCAAACTGCATTGAGCAGGATGCTGGAAAGCATGGGACCCAGAGCTGAGCACAGTCCTGGAGCTCTCCCTGCACACTCCTCACCTTCGACTTACCAGCACCCACTAGCAGGCAACAGGAAAAACAAACCACAAAAAACCCAAACCAGCTCACCGCAGCAGCACAGGGCTCTGGCGACGGGGAGCAGTAACTGGCACGTCCAGCCGCGCTGCAAGAAGGGACCACCCGTATCCCAGGGCACAGAAAAAGCCCGCCACTGCACGAGATGTGCGGACGCCAAAAAAGGGTGCAAGATACAGATCAGATACTGTCACGGGCACACCACCAACGGGTCGGGTGTGGAACGGCTGGCTGAAGGAACCCGCCTTGCTCTAGAGCCTGTGCCCAGCCGAGGCGCCAGCGACCATCCACACCGAGAACAGCTCAGCCACGGGGGCGCTTCACCCAAGGAACAGGGAGAGATGGTGGAACAGAGCCAAGGGTGAAACTGCTAGGTAACGTGGAAGGAAATGCACATGTGAAAGAGCAGGGAAGGGGGGAGGCAGATGAAGAAAGGGACAGAGTAGGAGTGGAAAGAAAGAGTAGGAAGAGGGGTGCTATGGAGGGGAGAAGACAACTTTACTTGGGCTTTGCCTCTTTGTACTCCTCAGTGTCTGTGTCTTCATCTTCTGAGTACTCTCCCTCTTCCCGACCACCAGCCATGAGGCCTCGTGCTGCCAGCAGCCCAGCCGCGTTCCCGTAGCCCGTGTACTTCACAAACCGCGACACTGCCGGGAGAAGAGAGACCACCCTGTGCTTCCCCTCCTGCTCCTGCGTGCCCCAACGGCAAGATCAGTGCAAAGCCAGGGAGATCCAGAAATGCCAGCGCTTTTTGAACTCCGGCAGGGAGCAAGGCTCCCACACCATGCACAGGAAAGGCAGAGACAACACCCACAGGTGGGGTCTGAACGCAGGCCAGGCTGATGGGAGGGTGCTGGGGTGTCCTCCAGCAGAGCTGTTCACTCACCGCTGGCAGGAGACAGCAACTCCTTCCCACAGAGCACTTGGACGCTCTCTGCTTTTCCCTACTCAGCGCATCTGGCCCAAGGGAAGACAGAATTTCCCGTTGGCTGCAGAGGGACACCCATCCCATGCTCTCTCGCTTGCTCAGAGGCCAGGCTCCAGGACTCCCTGTCACCAAAGCTCGCAACGAGCCCCCACAACTCACCGCTTTCCTTGCAGAGCACGAAGAGGAACTCTGCCGCACAGTGCTTCACGTCGGTGTCGATGTGGGTCATCAAACGCACCAGCTTGTTCCGCAGTGAGTTCCCCACCTCCGGCCGATTCCTCACGTCCCGGAGCGGCGGCAGCACCTACAGGGCCACAGTGAGGGGCGATCAGTGGAGATGGAACAGCAACAGCAGGGGAAAATGTACAGGCATTTTACAAATCAGCTAAAACTAATGAATCTGCAGAGCATGGGAGACGTGGAAAAAACACTGTGGGTACCCGCACATACATCAGAACCCAGCAGGGAGACAGGAGCCCGTTTGGAGGACGGCCACAGTCTGGCAGTTCGCCGTTCTCCTCTCCTCAGCGCAGCACCACGCAGCTTCTGGCTGACCTACAGCTTACCTTCGCCTTCAGGAACTTCCTTGTCTGGCGGTGGACTCGGGCACTCTCTGTCAGCAGGTTCAGCACAGGGGTCAAACTCTCCTTCAGCTTGTGTCCCTGCAGAAGCACCCACAAAACAAACAACGCGTTAGTTATGCTGTGCCCAGCTTGTCTGGCTTGTGCTGGAGAACATGGGTACGGGAACAGGGAAACAGACGGACACCAAGCTTTCCAGCCTCGGCTGCAGGCACTTCAGTGCTTCACCACCCCAAGCAGCACGGCTTTCCAGGCCCTGCTCTGTGGCGCAGCGCTGAAATATTTGTGCAGGGCATTCAGAGCAGAGAAGCGCTGCAGTAAAATTGGGAGGCCCTCTGGAATAACTCCAGAGACTGAAAACCACAGCCAGCTTGAAAAGAATGCAAATTCAGGCTTCCAGAAGCCACCCACCAGATCACCGCGGAGCGAAAGGGACATTTCAGTCGCCCAGCTCATCATCTGCTGTTCAACCAGCCTCACCAGCTGCAGTCCACAGAGCAACGACGCCGTCCCCTTCCCAGTCGACAGATGTTGTTTTAGTCCCACCAACCAAAAGAATTTTGCCTCTCCTAAAAGCTGACCCTTTCATAAAGGGATATCTCCAAAGTAACCACACCTTGCTGGTGCTCCGTGGTGTGGGCCCTGGGCTCTCCGAGGCCGAAGGCAGGCTGAAGGCAAGGTGCCCTGCAGCGAACGTGTGAAATAGCAGTGCCGAACCCACACCGCAGCCTCCCAGCCTACCCTGTCCAGGCGCCGCTCGAGGAAATCCAGCAGGATGCTGACCGCGTCCATGTTGACTCCCATGTACTCAAGCGAGCCTGGCCGGACCTTCGGGGTCAGGAGGACGTCCAGACACTTCAGGGGCAGGTTGCCCAAAAGGTTAACTGTATGACTAAATACATGAAAGAGAAGAGAAGTGAGCACATAGCCATGGATCGTTGTCCACAGAAGCTCTTCAGCTATCCAGAAATGAAGCTTCAGCACTAACTTCCAGGCCTGTGAGGAACCTGAGATCCAAGATGTCTTTGGGCTGCATCCCAAGCTCCTCACACCACTAAAAGGGAATAAGTCAAACTGCTTTTTGGGTAGTTGAACTATTTGCTGGGAGTCCAAAGAGACTTCAGTGATGACTGAGAGCTATGGATCTTGACACAGAGGCCAAGTAGGACCAATCTAGGTGGTCAAAGGTCTTTCTCCAGGCTCTCCTCTGCATCACTCCTCACCTTGATGGTCAATGCAATGCTTGCTTAGCAACTGAAGTTTTCCTGGGACAGGATGGTGTCACCTGCTCAAAGCTGATACCCCCAGAGCAATAATGTTCAGCAGTGTGACTCAGGCAATTCCTCAGCACGGCTCAAGAGGCAGACAGTTAATTAGGGCCAGCCCATGGACTCTTTAATTAAAGCCCCAGACATGTGCCCTGGCAAGCTGCCCGCGGAAGCTGAGAAGGCCTGACGCAGAACATCGAGTATGGCCTTAGGGCCAGCGGGCTTGGGGAAAACCTCTCCTCCCACAGAGCGGAGGCGGCAGCACTAGCGCACACAATCCGACTGTGGGAAGAGCAGGGCTGTTCCTGAGCGGCGTGAGGAACAGGATGTTGAAGCAAGGTCAGGCAGGATCTGCCTTGGGGAGATCTGCTTCTAGCGAAGATCATGCCCTAGTTATCAAACACAGACCTGTGGAACTCCTCTGTCCGGTCCTCTCCGTCAGCAGAGATCATGAGGCAGTGGCGCAGCAGGGCACCCAAGTGTCGGAACAAAGCAGCATCTTCCTGGCCACAAAACAGAAAATGAAAACCTCATCAGGGACGATCATCCACATCCCAGAATCTGCTGCCCCTCAGCCCACAGCCCCAGCCCTCCCTCCAGCAGCCGGATAACCGACAGCGGGTGTTTCAGGGGAAGCAGCCTCCCAATTCCCCTCTGAGGGCAGACCACAGCCTTCCCGCTGCCCAGCGCCTTCCCCTCACTCTGCGACACTGACTCAAGGGCTCGAAGAGGCCCCAAACCAGGCCCACGGATCAGCCAGAGACGTTCTCCATCGTACCTTCCCTTGACCTCCTTGAGAGGGTGAAAGAGTAAGAGGCCACATTCAGAAGGGAGTTATCTGGGGGCTCTGCTCTCCTCCTCGCCCAGCAAATCGTGTCATTAAGAAGGAAAATACCCGACTTTAAATGTCAATGCTCTGCAAGTCTTACGGGTTCATAACGCCTTGGATAGAGGAGGTGCTCTAGGGAAGGTCCAGACACAGGAGTCTTGCTACCCTTACATGTATCTGGAAGCCGTGTGGGGGCCAGTACGTAACACGAGGAAATGCAAGCGGAGGAGAAAATCAGCAGTCAAATCACAGCCCAGAGCCATGCAAATGCAGTGGGGTGGGACACACGAGGAGCTTACCTCATCCACCTCCCTCTTGCTGGAGTCAAAGGTGACATTGAAGAGCACTTTCAGGATCTCCATGGCCCGCTCTGTCTCCTGCCGAGGCAAAGGTGGGAGAAGTCCCTCCTCTGTGGCGACTTCGTAGGGGTCCATCCACTTTACCCCAAGGGTGAGCTCCAGGGTGTCCGTCATCAGGCTAATGCCCCTGAGCTCTTGGGCTAGCTGCTGCCGGACATCCACTCTCAGCGCCGTCAGCAGGAACAGGAGACGCAGGTCAAAGAACTTGACCTCATGAGGAAGGCTCCTCTCGTTGTACAGTTTGATGCGCTTGGCCAGGCCCACCACCAGCCGGGCTTCAGCTGTCAGCTCCTGCGCCCTAGCGCTGCTGAAGACAATGTTGCAGAGACACTTGAGGGATTCCAGGATGACATCCAAGTCTGGGACCTCCCGGATGAGGTCCTCTGAGTAATCAATGCCAGCATGCCTGGAAAGCGTCTTCAGGCCTTCCTTGGTGGTGAAAGGGTCAAGGCAGTACTTGTCCCGGGACAGGATGCGGATGCTTTCCAAACACGTGACCCGGCAGGACGGCTGCAGTTCTCTTTCCAGGAACTTGATCAGCAGCTGGGCCATTTTCTGTGCAGTTGGAAAGAAGCAATGTCTCACGTGCCGAAACTTCACTGTGCTCCCCCACCACCCTGTAATGCTCTGCCCTGGAAAACGTGAGCATCAGCTCGAGGTGGGCCTGCTAACGGTTCTGGCAGCGCTCGGGAAGTGTTTGGCTCCAGCACCTGATCCTGACCCGGCCTGAGCAAGGACACCCAGCAAGAAACAAAGAACGGCTGGGGGAGCTATCAGATGTGAAAGGAGAGCATGAACAGGCAACTGCCACCACTGCCTGTTTTCGCTCCCCCGCTGTTAGCACGGTTCAGGCTAACACAGTTTACTTCACAGCTGCACTGAGCAAAGAGAGAGCAGGGCAAAAACCTCCCTCACGGCTTCACTGAGGAGCCACTACCAACTCAACAGCAGCTCTCCATTCCTGCCCAGGGCCTTAAAATCAGGGAGGTGTCTGCTTTGGGTGCTCCAGAAACACATGGGCAAGGTTGAGAGATGCGTCAAAAAACCGTCATGGGAGGGGAAAAAGGACCTCGGCGAGGTGAGAAGAGCACGTGATGCCCTAGGAAAGGAGGTGAAAAGGCCTCCGGAGACTCAACTAAGTAGTACCTCCCTAAACCTCAGCGCTGTCTGGAGACCTACTAGCCCAGATCCTCAGCAGATACGGCCTGGCAGAGCTCCACTAACACCAATTCACGAGAGCTGAAAATCTAACCCCTGTGGGTAACAGCATCGTACGCGACAGCAAGCGACAGACGAGTACGAGAGCAAAGGCAGCGCTTCACGCAGCCACGCACAGCTTGGTGTGAACCATGTGCAGCAGCGCTTCCCGTTACACCAGAAACCCACTGCGATCCCACAATCGCCCCCGTGCGCACTAAGATCCCGCTGGATCTCTGAGGTGACGCCGTACCAGAGCACAGCCTCTCCATGCGTAGTACCAGAGCAAAGGAATCCAAGATTGCAAAGCTTGCTATCAGCGTAGCTGGCTTAGCACAGCCTCATCGGTTCTACTTTGTAACAGGAAAAGGACTGAGGGAAGGAACGAAGGAGAAAATGAATTTTAGTCCTTCATGTGAGGCTAGCAGAGCTTTACAAGCTTTAGCTCAGGAAGTACGTCCCGCAATCACACCCCTGGAAGCGAGAAAGTGCAGTCATTCCTCTCTTCCCTCCGTACAAGGAGACAGAGACGCGGGAGTTGGACAGTCGTCAGTAACCAAAGCCTCGGAGTGACTCGGTCAGAGAGATCCCAGAGCGTGGGCCCAGGGCTGAACCTTCAGAAGAACCGAGCACCAGGAACTAGATGGTGCTGCTTAATTCCTACTTCATGACACACACCCCAAAAGTGGAGCACCCAAGGCTCCTGACCTCACAGCCTGGGTGACTGTCTGGGCTCAAAACCGAGTCAGCGCAAGGCAAAGAGCTTGGACCTGGCGAGATCCGGTCCTCGGTGCCAGGCTGCACCTGGAAAAACTTCACGCCAGCATTAGCTGGCAACGGCACAGACAAAAGAGGTCCTGTTCTCCACCCTGTCTGCGCTAACGCAGGCATTGGTGCAATCAGCCAATGAACGGGACCACAGAACTGATTCAGCTGGAAAATAACGCAGGAAAAGTGTTATTCTTTAGGCAGATCAGCCCACCAACCACGTGCAGCCACGCAAAGGTCTGCCCTGGCATGAAAGAACTGCAGGAACAGAAACGAACAGGCAGGAGTGTCTCTTCCCACTGAGTGCCAGATTATGCCAGCTTAAAGTATCTGTTAATGCACAGCCTCGGTGAAACCCCGCAGCTGGCTGACCCTCTGGAGGCCACGTGTGGCCGCAATCTTTGCCTAGCAGACTTATGTCACAGACACGAAGGATCACACACACACACCCGTGAGACTACATGCATCACGGAATGCAAAGGGCGTGCTAATGCTGGAAGGATGTTGACCTTTATCCTAAAACATCGATTGCTGATGGAAAAACTGGAGCCAGACGCTCTGCACGCACTGTTCCCTAACCAAATTAGTGAAAACACAATTGTTTCTTTTCCTGTAGGAGCTGCCACCACCAAGCCCTGCTGGACATGAGCACAGAGCAGCAGCAGATTCACACATCTGATAGAGGAAGAAAGCAGAGAGCGTGCCTACCTTCCTCTCTTCCCGCTCCTCATCGTCAAAGGTGAAGCACTGAGATTTCTGCGGGAGGCAAAACAAAACCAATCAAACAAGTAGTAAGTTAAAAATCCAGAACAGTGTTTCCCCAGCCACGGGAGGGCCATTCAGCTGGGAAGCAGCAGGTCTAAAACACGCCACAGAAGCATGCAAGGAGCACTGCAGCGCTTACAGAAGGCCACGGCACTTGTGGGTTTGTAACAAGCAGGCAAGCTCCTGAGGAACAAGATTGAAGGAAAACTTTCCTTCCACTGGGATTTTTGTTTTAGTCCTGCCTTTTCTTCCCAACACTATTCCCCCCTAGGGAATTCCAATTATGTGCCTTACAACGAGGGGGAATGAATCCGCTTTGAAAAGCGCAGAGATGGGACCGCGCCACCAGGTCTGAAGCACGTCCCTTGAGTGAGACCCCTGCTATTCCAGAGACCCCTGTTTCTCTTCCATCCTTGAAAAACACGTGTGATGAATATTATCCGTTGCCTTATTTTGCTGGCTCTGTGGTGGAGGCTGAATGCCACAGGCCAAAGCTGCAACCATCTGACAGATGGACTTATTTTTTTAAATACTGCAGCAGGAAAGTGGGTATTCATCCCAATCCAAATATCCCAAAATAGCCAGTAATTCCTCTGCTCTGCGACACCACCAAGCTGTGCCTGCACGTTTCTCCCCTTGATACCGATTGTTCCTTTTCCTGACCAAAGAAAGTACCTTCTCCTTGTTATTTGCAAACAGATCCTCGTGTTCTTCCACAGCGTGGAAGTGTCTGAAGTCCAACGGTTATCCAGGCCATGTTCTTTAAACACAAGAGACCTGGCCTCTACACCTCCATCACGTCCCTTTCCTCAATAACCAGCCCTGCTCTTTGTTCTTGGGAAACACCTCTGTGTTCCAGACTATTCTGGCTGCTCTCCAGTGGGCAGTCTCCCTTCCGGCTACATCTGCTCCCAATGAACGGGACAGCAGAGATCACAGGTGCCCTGGTGAAAAGCAGCACTTTCCAGAGAATGATGCAACCCTCATTTACCCCAAGAGAGCATTTGGTCCAAGCTTTGAGAAGGAAACCATTTAAAACGGATAAAGCACTAACTATATATGCACAGACATAGCTAGATCTGCAGATATAATTGTATCGCAATTGTCCCATCGCTTTCTTAGCACTCGCTGTCGCCTTTTGCCGAGTTACACTGCTTACCCGTGCGGAGCTGCTCAGTAACGATAATTAGTTTTACCACAATCAATCACTCTTACACTCTGAACTTCTTTGAGTGAGCACAACTCACGGACATCCCATCCACAGGTGCAAACGGCGGAGCTCGTCTCCCACGGTACTTACCGCCCCGCGAGCCGACCAGCTAACTCTGCCTGACTCGCTGCCCAGCGGAGCCGACCGCGCGGAGCCTCTGGAGACCGCGGTGTTCCTCAACTTGCTCACTCTGCAAACGTGGTCTCCCCTGCCGTTCGCCACCTTTTATACATGCTGCCAATCCCTGTCTGCTTAAAAGCGGAAGATACAGTTTGCAGATTAACCGTGTCACAGCCACCGAGACCCAGAGATGGCTTTGGTCTTTCTAGCCTAGAACGAGCGGTGACGGACAAAGCGATGGCACCACGCCGCCCGAGAAACCTCCAGCGCGGCAGCAGGACAGCTGCACCCCCCGGCGCTGTGCCGGCGCTGCCCTCTCGTGCTGCAGCGCTGGGAGCTGTTGGTGCACAGCCTGTTGCACCACGTTACGAGGAACCGGCGGCTCAGTTCCGCCACCGATGTGCTCTGCACAGCGTGCCACTTGCGCTCGTCCCATCGCGTCCTCTTTGCGGGCTCCTCTAACCTCACTTGTATTTCTGCCACACCCGCGGTTTTGCTTTAGCTGGAGTTTACTCCTGGCAATCAAAAGCTGACTGCGCGTGCAATACGGAGTTAAAACACATCCGCAGAAAAACGATACCTTACCATCCATTTTCACAGTAAAAAGTTACACAGGGAAGTTGTTTAGTTTATCTGCAGTTTATATCCTCTTTGCTCCATTTCTTCTAGACAGGGTAGCAAAACCACCGACACTCTCACAAGTTCCCTACACTTGACACACCAACAACGGACCAGCTGGAGGAACCGGACAGAAAATACTGTGGCGCGGTGCCTCAGGCCGGTTATATATCAGTCTCTTTGCACTCCTGACTTCCCCAGTACTGCACCCGCTGTAGGCGGCGTTCGTCCTGCGGACTGTCTCTAACAGGGACCCTCCCTTCTCACCTAGCTTCTCCCCCGGTTCAGAACCGACTGCTGGAAACAGTTGCGCTCTCCCTCTCGCAGACTCATGCGAAACATTCACAGGTTCTCCCCGCTGGCTGCCCACCTGCTCTGGAGTGGTGCAGAATGAGTCACGGATCTGCAGGGCCAGCCCCACCCCAGGAAACCCTCTGAGGGACGTTTCCCTGACAACCAGAGCCTATTTCAAAAGGGATTTTCCCCCCCCCCCAGATAATATTTTGTCACTTTAAGGCTAGAAACACTTCCACCTCTGCTTCCCAATCATTCTTATTTTTATATGCTGTATCTGTTATTTACTTCTCACTGTCAGGTTCCAGACCAGGCACCTGTATCAGGTTCCAGCAGCCCATCCCTGTCCGCCTCTGATCATCTTTTACTTGCAAATCACCACAGCTGCTTCCCCTGCAGCTCCTCCCCAGGCCTCAGTTTTATTACTTCCAAACCTTGCCTTAACACAAAGGCTCCTCCTGCCCGGTCTTCACACTGATCTTTATTTCCCTGCGAGGTTTTACTTGGGATCTGGATCAATAATAATTGAAAAAAAGGAACCAAGATAGAGAGGGGCTGCTTAGCTGCTTCCTAGCAAAACACCAAGCAATAAACTATCGGCAAGTAAAAGACGAAGCAGCCTGGAACAGTTTTATGGCAGCAAGGCGCAGACAGAGGCGCTCCGAGGGGACAGCCCGGGGACAGCAGGCTGGCACAGAACCCCCCACGGCCAGCCTGCTTCCAGGCTCGTAAACAGCAGCGGCTGGTGCGGGCAGAGGTTCGACGCTCACTCACCTCCCGGTTGTAGATCTGAAGCACCTTGAGAACTGTGTCCTGCTCCCCGCTTTCCACGGTGGCTACCACGCTCCTGAGCTCCATTACGGCAACAGCTCAGCTACAGAAGGCGAAACCGGGAGGAACGGGAGTGAGGGGGCTTCCAGGGTTCCGGGATAACGGTGATGCAAAGGGACCTCGACACACAGAGAGCTGAGGAGAGAGAAAGGGGTGAGGAAATGGAGGAGGGGAAAAAACAAAACACAAAAACCCCCAAGTGAGATCACTCACGCTGTTGCATCCGTAAAAGTAGAGCAGATGGATAACCCCAGTAAAACCAACAGCCAGCTTCCTCTCTCCCTCTAATCCTCTTCCTCCTCTCTTTGCTTTTCAACATTTAATATATGCCCTCCCAGTAAAGCACTCACGGAAAACCTTCCCCCCACCCGGCCTGGGGATTAACACAGAGCAGATAACAGCAGCTCCCTGAAATAGCTCCCTGCCTCCTCCTCCCCTGGCTGGCCTGATTTCTGTCCCTGCACAGGAGGGGGTAAAAAAAAATACCCAAAAATATTCCGATGGAGTAAAAAGGGACGGAGAGGAAAGCTGGACAGATAGGAAAGCACCCTCTCGGCCTGCGTAAGGTGGAGCTACCTTTTAAGGCGGTGAAAAGAAAGGGATCACTGGGATTTTGTCGCAGTCGCTGCTCCGTGCTGTCAGCGCCTGGGACCGGCTGTGCATCAGCTTACGGCAGACACCGCACAGGCAGTAAAACGCACGTCCGGGGGATGGCTGGCCTCCGCGGCCTTCAGAAGATAATGTGCCTCGTGATAATAATGTAAATGAGCAGATGCGCACAACGACGCGGATGATGAGGTTATTTTAGGCACAGGCACAAGTTTAACAGCTTGTGGAGCCAGGCAGGTCCAGAGCGCTGGGAAGTCACTCCTAACGCTGGAAAATCGAGCCCAGCCGAGCACTGCAGAGCCACAGAAGGGTCTGGGTGGGAAGGGGCCTTCAAAGGCCGTCCAGCCCAGCCCCCTGCGGGAGCAGGGACATCTCCAGCCAGACCAGCTGCCAACCAGAAGTGGGAGCTCCCGCACCAGCTCGGACCCCGCGCAGCTCCCCGGCAGCCAGCCCAAGCGCGGGCCGCGGCTGACTGCGCGAAGCCGTGCCGGCCCGGGCGGTCCCGCGGGAGCAGGCTGT
>WHYT01013838.1:0-12777 GCA_009806455.1 Tetrax tetrax | reverse complement strand
AGCGGGGGGGGGCAGGTTCGGCTCTGGCCCCGCCCACATTCGCTAACCCCGCCCCTTTCTCGCCCCCCGCCTGGCGGTGCCCCCCACCCCGCAGGGGTGCAGGCGCTGCTGCGGAAGCTGCAGTCCTTGGTGGAGGTGCCGGGGCGGCTGCGGCGCTGGGCGGCGCCGGGGGGGGAGCCCGCGCGCGCCCTGCGCTGCCACGCCCGCGCCCGGGCCGTGCTCCGCCACTACCGCCACCTGCCCTCCTTCCGCGCCATCGAGGACGAGAGCCACGCCATCATGGCTGACCTGGCCCAGCGCCTGCGCGCGCGCCTGCGGTGCGTTCACTCCGGAGCCTGCTGACAGCAGCGCCGGGAAATGGGGTTTTGGGGGACGTTCGCTCCGGAGCCCGCTGATGAGCGTGCTGGGAACCAGCCCGGGGTGGGGTTTCACTTGGAGGCGATCGGCAGCAGCCGTCCCAGTAAACGGCGGTGGCTGTCCTGCGTTAACTCTGAAACCGACTGATGGCGGCTGCAGGACACAGCTCCTCAGGGGCTCGGAGCGTTACACGCGGAGCCCGACGAGAGCTGCTCCTGAGAAACACCCCGGGAGCGGGGCGTCTGCCCTGGAGCGTCCCGAGAGCAGCCCCGACCCGTCCCTGCGCGGGACGGTCCTGCCGAGCTCCGGCGATTTCTTTCTTGCTGTGCCGCTGTTGGCCTCGGACGTGCTGATGCTGTTACGCGCTACTTTTGATTTTGGAATAATTGCTGTTTACTCTGAAGCCTACTGATGGCTTTTATTGCTCGTTCTCTGTTTCCCTGCTGTGCCGCTGCAAACCCCGGAACCTCCCGCCGTCCCCACGCAACCGGCTCGTTTCCCCGCCGCAGGGATGAGACCCTGGACCCCAAGGAGCTCACCGAGTGCGTGGAGATGCTGCTGCAGCTGGAGGAGCCCCCCGAGGAGCTGTGCCAGGAGTTCCTGAGCCACGCCGGCGCCCGCCTCGAGGCCGAGCTGGCGGCGCTGGAGGCCGAGCTGCCGCCAGGTGACCCCTCCGGCACCGCCGCCACGCCGCCCCCCGCCTCCGACATCCTGGACTTCGTGGACCGCGGCAGCTCAGCCTTCGTGGGCACCCTGTGCCTCCTCGCGGCCTCGTACCGCAGCCTCTTCGAGGGGCGCCCGGGGGCTGGCGGCGGCCGCCTGGAAGCCTTCGCCGCCGCGCTCACCGCCCGCTACTTTGAGCTGCTGGAGCGGCGCCTGGCGCTGGAGCGGGGCCTGGGCGACACCTCGCTGCTGGTGCGGGCGCTCGACCGCTTCCACCGCCGCCTGCGCGCCCTCCTGGAGCTGCTGCCCGCCGCCGGGGCCGAGGCGGGCGCCGCGCTGGTGGCCCGGGCGGCGCGCGAGCGGGTGGATCGCTACCTGCGGGCGCTGCAGACCTTCTTCCTGGGGTGCCTGGGCGACGTGCGCCAGGCGCTGGCCGCCCCCCGGCCCCCCGGCAAGGAGGGGCCCGGCCTGCCCGACCTCCTGGCCACGCTGGCCTCCTCCGTCCTCGGCCAGCTGAAGGCCGTCCTGGCCTACGTGCAGCTCTTCACCGCCAAGGACGTCGCCTTCGCCAGCCTGCCCTACTTCAAGGTGGGCGCGGGGCGGCGCGGGGGTGACGGGGGCAGTCTGGGCTTGGCACCGGGAGGCTCGGGGGTCGCACGAGGCAGCCGGGGGTCAGCGGGGCGGCTTGGAGCTTGCGTGGGGCAGTAGGTGGGTTTTCCGCGCCGCGGAGTGGTGGTTTCGGGGTGTGACGCCCTGGTTTTGGTGGCAGGGGGAGTTCTGCGTGGAGGCGGTGCGCGAGGGGCTGGTGGTGGCCTTCGTGCGCTGGCTGTGCCGCACCGCCCGGGGCTTCGCCGACGGCCCGGCTGAGCGGGGGGCCCCCGCGGCGCCCCCGGCCCTGCTGCTGCTCCTCGCCCGCCTCTGCCTTGACTACGAGGCCACCACGGTCAGCTACATCCTCACGCTCACCGACGAGCAGTTTCCCCCCCAGGTGAGCCCCCCAAACTGCCCCGCCTGGCCCCAGAATGGCCTCAGGGGACGTCCCCACGTGTTCCCGTGTCCCCAGGCCGTGGGGCCGGTGGGGACAGCGCTGTGTGTGGGGGGGTTCCTATGTGTCTCCCTGTCCCTTGGACCCCCAGGACGCGGGCCCAGCAGTGACACCAGGACCGGCGCTGTGCGCGGAGGCTCGGGGGGCGGCGCAGCGGCTGCTCGACCACTACGTGCAGGTGCAGGGCGCCGCGGTGGCACAGATGCTGAGGAAGAGCGTGGAGACGCGAGACTGGCTGGGCACCGTCGAGCCCCGCAACGTTCGTGCCGTCATGAAGCGCGTGGTCGAGGACATCACCGCCATCGACATCCAGGTTGGGCGCACCAGGAGCCCAGGGGGGCTGAGGGGGGCATGGAGTTCCCAGGGGGGCCCAGAGGGTCCCCAAAGGGTCCGCAGAGAATCCTTGAGGTCACCGCAAGGTCCTTGAGGCTCTCGGGGGGTCCCAGAAGGGTTTGGGGGGGTCACAGAGGGGTTCCAGAGGGTGTTTTGGGTGGATTCTGGAATAGCAGCGCTGAGGGCGCGGTGCCGCAGGTGGGGCAGCTCTTCGAGGAGGGAGTGCGGCGCGCGCAGAGCAGCGACTCCAGCCGGCGCGCCTTCTCCGTCTACAGCAGCTCGCGGGCACCGGGGCGCTACGCCCCCAGCTACACCCCCAGGTCAGCCCGCCACCCTGCGTCACCCCTGCGCTACCGCTGCGTCTCCCCCGTGACCCTCTTCGTGTCCCCAACCTGTCCCCTCTGACCATCCCCACATCCCGTGGCTGTCCCAGTATCCCCTGAGGATCCCCACATGTCCCCAGACTGTCCCAGTATCCCCAGACTGTCCCAGTATCCCCTGACGATCCCCACATGTCCCCAGACTGTCCCAGTGTCCCCAGACTGTCCCACTATCCCCTGACAATCCCCACATGTCCCCAGACTGTCCCAGTATCCCCTGACGATCCCCACATGTCCCCAGACTGTCCCAGTATGCCCTGAGTGTCCCCGCAGCCCCCGACCATCTCTGTGTCCCTGTCCCCGTCTCCCGACCGTCCCTGTGTCCCTGCCCCCGCATCCCCTGGCTCCCTGGAGCTCCTGGCTGTCCCCGTGTCCCTGACTGTCGCGCTGTCGCTGTCCCAGCGCCCCCATGGACACCCACCTGCTCAGCAACATCCAGAAGCTCTTCTCCGAACGCATTGACATCTTCAGCCCCGTCGAGTTCAACAAGGTGAGGCCGCGGGGACATCCCCGTGTCCCCAGGGGCCCGCAGGGTCTCTCACCTGCCCACCCTCCCAGCTGTCACCTGTCCCTGGTGTCCCCGAGAGCCAGGTGCTGGGGCTGCTGACCGGGACAGGGGTGTTCCCGCTGTCCCCATGCTCCCGTCCTAGGCGTGGGGATGCGGGGGGTCCCTGCGGCTGACGAGCAGGGTGAGGGTGTCCCCGTGTCCCTGTGCTCCCCACGGCCAGGCCGAGTGTCCCTGTCCTCGTGCCACATCTCCTCCGTGTCCCATGCGGCCAGGCTTGGGAGTGGCAGCCAGGACAAGGGCGTCCCTCGTGTCGCCCACGCTGAGGGGGTTTGGGCCACGTGTCCCCGGCGTCCCCCCGTCCTGGTGCAGATGTGACCGGGGCGTCCCCGCGCCCAGGTGTCGGTGCTGACAGGGATCATCAAGATCAGCCTGAAGACGCTGCTGGAGTGCGTGCGGCTGCGGACGCTGGGGCGCTTCGGGCTGCAGCAGGTGCAGGTGGACGGCCACTACCTGCAGCTCTACCTCTGGCGCTTCGCCGCCGACGAGCGGGTGGTGCAGGGGCTGCTGGACGAGGTGGCCGCCAGCGCCGCCCACCGCTGCCTCGACCCCGTCCCCATGGAGCACAGCGTCGTCGAGCTCATCTGCGAGCGCGGGTAGGAGATGGGGCGCACGGGGTGGGGTGGATGTACAGGACGTGGCATCGCGGAGCAGGGAGACGCAGCGGCACGGGACATCTGTCACCACGGGGCGCAGCCGAGCAGGGATAGCTCGGGGAGGGGGGACGTGTCGGGGGATAGACCCGTACCCCGTGAGTCCCCGCACGTACACGGTGACACGCCACGTGTCCTCCCGCACACGGCAGCGCACAAGGACGTGCCATGTCCCCGCACACGGCCGGACACAGGGCCACCCCGTCCCCACACCCGCAGCAGATCACCCTGTGTCATCAGCCCCCCCAGGCCAGCCCTGCCAGCACCCCCCATTGTCCCCCACCCCAGTACTGCCCTTGCCGTGTGCTGACGCCCCGTGTTGTCCCTGCGGCCCTGGCGATGCTGTGTCACCCCCTCACGCCTGGGAACACCCTGGGCAAAACCCTTTGTCGCAGTCGGGGACAATAAATAAATCACGTGAGCGGTGCCCGGTGTCCCTGCCTGTGCTTGGGGGGGGACGGGGCACAGCGGGGACAGGGGCCTGGCTCCTGAGGGGTGGGGATGGGGGGGCACCTGTATCCCCACACAGCCTCACACAAGCACCCATCAGCTTCCCCTCGCACGCGCACCCTGCGTGCACCCAGTGCCCTGCACGAGCACCGCAGCAGCAGCCTGGGGCCCTCATCCAGCCGCCTCGCCCGCGCGCAGGGCCCTGCGTGAGCAGGGGGCTGCCTGCCCGCGCCCCCCAGCCGGCTGCGGGACCTCAGCAGGGCCAGCGCTGCTCTGGGCCCCCGCTCCTCACTGCTGGGCAGCACGGGGCGGGCCCGGGGGGGCGCGGGAGGGCAGGGCCGTGCTGGAGAAGCAGCCCCCTGAGCACCGTTGCAGACCACGCACCCCGCACCCCTCTGTCTCAGGATCCTGCCCGTGCCGCACATTTAAACAACGTCCTGGCCCGCTCCGGACTCGTGGTGGTTCTTTAGTGCGGTCTCCACGTGCAAAATTACGGCGAAGGCCAAAGGGTTCGTTTCAATCAAAGAGCACAGACTTTATTATTTTGCCCGTAAAGTGGTGTGCGAGAGGTGAAAGGGAGTGAAAAGGAAAAGTAAAGATGGAAAAAAAAAGAAGATAATAGCTACCACCGCGGGTCCAAGGCGTCCCTATGGTCCCAGATCCAGGCAGCGTCCCACAGTCCTCACGATCGATGTCGATCCGTGGTGGGGAGAGCTCTCTGGGGGCTCACTGTTAGGGGCCGACCTTTTACGCCAAGTACCAAACCTTGCCCCTCCTTACTTCGGGGATCTCCGCCTGCTCCCGGCCCTTAGGACGGAAGCGTGGATTTCGTGCGTTAGAACGAGCAAAGTTCCGTTAAAGCACGTTCTCACCGCTGTTTTTGAGACAGCGGCTGTGATCCGTCCTCCTCCATAGCAGCTGCTCGGTGGTCTCTGCCAGTCCTGGCGCCAGGGCTGAGCCGTGGCAGCTCCGCGCCGCTCTGCGCGCCGTCTCCAGGCCGTTGGACGTTTTGTGGCGAGCCCAGAGCCGGCCTTGTCTGGAACAATTCTGTTCCTGGAAAAACAACTGCGTCTCGGCCTCTGCCGGGGTCCAGGCGGTGAGAAGGTGACTCCGTCGCAGTGTTGTCGCTGCTGGGCGCAGCCCCACGGGCACGAGGACCCAGCCAGGAGGTGCTGGGGGGAGGCGCAGATTCCCTGTCGGCCTGCGTGGCACCGGGCAGGAACCGACTCTGCCCTGGGCACCCAGCGCGTAACGGCCGCTCCCGACGTACGGCCAACCGCGCTACGCAGAGCCCCCGCCAGCAAACCCTGCTTACAGCCACCAGGCCCAGCTCGCCCTCCCCAGGAAAAGCAAACACAGCTTAAGGGACAGCTGGAAAACCGACACAGAGCAGACACGCCGGCTGTTCCCGTGCACGTCCACGTTCTCATACGGCCCCGCGCTCCAGGAACGCGCCGCTCCTCGCTGAAAGGCAAAAATCGCGTCCGTTCGTCCCTCGCTGCTGCCGTGCAGAGCTCACCAGGGTCCGGCCCTGCGAGTCGCCGGCTCCCCATCGGCCGCGTGATGCGACAGCGCACAGGACCGGCGCCAGCAGCCTCTGTGATGTCACAGTGCGTGCCCACGGCGAGCCGGGGCCGCCTGGCAGCTGAGAACACAACCTCTCCTGCCCCACCGCTGCCTGCCCTCACCCTCGCCGCGCCCTGCGACCGAGAGCTGCAGCAGCCCACAGGCTCGTCTGCGCCCGGTCGGACGGTCAAGGCTGAGAAAGCGGAAGCGTTGCTGCTCCTCCCGAGGAGGCTTCCCAGCGGGGCTCTGTCAGGAAGGCCCTGAGCGACTTTGTGCTCTCGCCGCAGGCTTTGCGGGCGCCTCCAGCATGGACGGAGCCTGGGTGGGCACCTGGAGACCTCACCGCCCACGCGGCCCCGTCGCGGCCCAGTTCACTGGCCCCGGCCCCAAGTACTCCATCCCCGGGACAACAGGTAAAACCGCCATCGCGAGGAGGGGCGGCACGTCCGCTGCCTCCGGGGGACGAGCGGCTGCAGCTCCGTTCCCTCCGCGCCAGGCCCCGTGCTCTCGCAAGCGGCAAGGACGCGGGCTCGCCAGAGGAAGGCTCCGTCCGCTGACGGGAGCGCTCCGGGAAAGAGCTGCAGGCTCTGTGGAGCGCGGAGGGGGCCTTAGCGGCTCCGTAACCCTGAGCGCGCAGGAGGAAGCCTGTTCTCCGTCTTTGCCACGAACTTGCCGCTCCCGCCTCGTCCCTTCCTTCTCTTCTCTTCTCTTCTCCTCCTCCTCCTCCAAGAGCAGCAAAGCTTCAGTTTCTTTCCCCTCGGCCTCCGGCAGAGCAAACCACGACAGATGCGATCTCCACATTTGCTTTAAGTTGGCTCACAACTGTTTTGGGGCGCGGTACCCTGCGCCAGGAGCATGCTGGCGGTGCTGCGCTTGGCTGCACAGCGCCCACCCTGCGGATGCTGGGAGCCGGTGTGCCTTTGGGCGGCCCGCTGGCCTCACTCCTGGAGGAAGAAGTCGCACGGGAGGGGAATTTGCTGAGGCCGGCGGCTCCGACTGCTCCACGCAGAAACTGGCTTTAAGAGCGCAGTGGCGGCCGGTGGCCTTTCACGGGCTCTTCTCCGCAGGTTACTGGGACCACAATCCCACCAAAACCAAGGCCCCCGCGTACACGTTCCGGGGGGCCGGCCCCCTGGCCGCAGAGAGCTGCTCGCCCGGCCCCAGGTACTACGTCCAGTCCTCCATCACCAGGAACGGGAAGTACGTGGCCCCCGCGCAGCCCATCTGCGGGCGCCACAGGACGAAGACAGAGGTCACCCCCGGGCCCAGTGAGTACCGCTTCCCCAGCACTTCCTCTGGCCGAGCCAAGCGCGCCTCGCTCTTGCCCTGGGCTAGCGGGCTGCAGGGCCATCAGCTCGCGCCCGGAAGGAGCCTCGCAGCGTCCCGGAGAGAAAAGAGACAAGGCTGAGCGCCGCCTCCTGCCCTCTCCTCTTTGGCCTGGGGGAAAGAGCCCAGCTTCACTGCTCTCCTGCGCTTCTGCTCCGCCCCAGGCGACTACTCTGCCAACGAGGCCGACAAACACCGCTACAGACGCGCGCCGGCGCACTCCATGGTCTTCCGGCACGAGACGAAGGACGAGCGCTATCCAGGTAAGGGAGCTGGGAGCCACGCGCCCCGGCAGCCTGCGCGTGCCGCAGGGAGCAGCTGCTGGACAGCTTTTTCAGCAGGCCTAGGGACGAGGCTCCGCAGCAGGCCGCAAGGCTCTCTTGACATGCTTCCCGCCGTCTCGTCCACGAGAACCGCAACGGGGGCTCGGAGCACCGACACCGCGCCGCGGGCGGTGGAAGATGGAGGCGTCCCAGGGAGGGGCAGGGCGTCCTTCCCACTCCTCTCCGCGCGGGCGCCGCTCCTCTCCCCGCAGGACTCACGCGCTCTGCCCGGTCCCCTCCAGGTCCTGGCACCTACACCCTGCCCAGGCTGCTGGGGCCCCACACAGCCTACACCCACGCCAGCCCGTGCTACTCCATCCGGGCGAAGACCAAGCCCTGCGGAGGCCTCCCCGAGGTGAGCTGCGCTCCCCCGCTCTCTGGCCGCAGCAGCCAACGTGAGTCGACGCCTGCCCGTGGCACCCAGCAACCTCCCGCCTCTCTTACAGACGCCGGGTCCTGCTGCCTTCCCCAAGGTGGAACTGGACGTCTACAAAACCAGGGCTCCCAAGTACACCATCCCCGTCAAAACCAAACTGGCAGGCGACCACACGGCGAAGCCGGGGCCGGCAGACTACCACCTGGGAAAGGTAAGGCAGCCTGCCCGCCTCTCCTCCGCCGCTTTGCCACGAGCGGCCCTTCCGCGTCCGCCCGTTCCGACGGCGCTCCTGGGAACTCCACACCGCCTCGCCGCAGCCACCGCCCGCGGGACAGCAGCCCGGCTGCCTTGCCTCGGCCCGGAGCCGAGCAGGGGGAGGCCAGAAACGCAGCTTTGCCTTCCCGGTAGCTCGGCTGCTCCACGCCGCTACGCGCGCACACATCACAAGCTCCTGGGGAGCAGCGCCGCTGCCGAAGGGACATCCAACCTGAGAGCAGCCCTCGCCTGCGCGCTGGGCGTCGGCGGGGAGCGCGGGGGCATCCGGCCAGGCCTGGCTGCAGCCACAAGGCCTCTGGACTTGCGCGAGTTCCAGCGCCAGCTCAGCTCCCGCTCTCCAGTGAGCTCGCCCTGCCGACGGCGCGGGCGCGGCGCTCCGTTTTGCCTCAAAGGCACGATCTGGTCTCTGAGCGGCCTTCTGAAAACCCTCCACGGACGTATTCTGGCCGCCCCTGGACTCCTTTCCTCTTGCCTCTACGTTCCGCCCCAAAAGGGGAGAAACGCCACCGGGGAGCGGCAGCAGAGCATCGCAAATGTCCTGATGACGCAGGTTTCCAGCAAGCGTGCCGCGGGGACGGGGGGCAGTCGGCTGCCGACAGCAGCGCAGGACAAACGGCAGAGGCACACGCAGCGGCTCGTTAACGCCGAGCGGCCTTCCCTGAGGATGAGTCTTCTGGAGGAGGTGGCGGCACCACGGTCACCGTTTCTTCTCGCTTCTCCCCTCCTAGGTGACGCTGACCAAGCCCCGGGCACCTGCTTCCACTTTTGGTCTCCGGCATTCCCCCTACGTGGCTCCTCTGATATGAATCTGATAAAAAACGTGCGCCCAGAGACCGTCTCCGTGCGCTTTCTGCTGCGGGGAGAGGGGCTGCGTGAGCGCGGACCACCGGCTCGCTCATCTCGTGTCTGTGCCTCAGCCAAAGCGCTGCAGGCCGAGGACAAGGGGAGAGCCCCGGCATCGCCAGCGGGAGCCGGGCAGAGAGCTCCGGCAGCGCTGCTTCCCCCGACCGCAGCCAAGCGCTGCTCCGCGAAAGCAGTCGGGCCCTGCCCTGCGCTGTCCCAGCCCACGGCCCAGCGTCCCGCGGGCACGGGCTCGGCCCAAGGCCACGGTGCAGCTCGGCGCCCCCCTTTCCCGTGCGCGCAGCGGCCGCTCTCCGGGGAAGGGCCGCGGCCGCGGGGAGCTCACGGGGCCGCGCCTGTCCCGCCGCCGCCGGGTAACGGCCGCCCCCAAGATGGCGCCGGGAGCGCCCGTGCGGCGGGAGCTGAGGGAAGGGCGGCCGGCACAGGGCGGGGGGCGGCGGGCAGCCCCCGCGCCGAGACCCGCACTCCCGGCCGGGGCGGGCCGGCTCCTCCGCACCCGCGCAGGACGGCAGCGGGGCGGGGAGCTGCTCCCGGGGCGCTGCGGCGGCGGCAGCGCGGGAAAAGCGCGGGGCGGAGGCAGCGGCCGCGCAGGAGGGGCCGAGCGGGCGGCGGGCGGCGGCCATGAACCGCACCGAGCGCCCGGCCCGGCGCCCCGTGGAGCAGCGGCGGGACGGCCCCGCGGGGAGCCCCTCGGGGGGCTGCGAGCGGGGCTCGGCCTTCGGGAGGGGCCGGCAGCGCCCTCGGCTCCCCGGGAAACGGCCGCGGTGCACGGGGCCGCGGGAACAAACGGCGCCGAGCGGGCGGGGAATGGCAGGGGCAGAAAGCGGCACCGCGCCCGGGGTCGAGCTCTGGAGGTCTTTGCTGCGGCGCCGGGCACACGGGGGTCGCAGTGCCCGGAGATGTTCCGCCGTTCCGTGCACCGCCGTCAGCACCCCCAGGGCCGCGCTCGGGGGCTGGAGCCCCTCTGCTGTGGGGCCAGGCTGGGAGAGCTGGGGCTGCTCAGCCTGGAGAAGAGGAGGCTCCGGGGAGAGCTGAGAGCGGCTCCCAGTGCCCAAAGGGGGCTGCAGGAAAGGTGGGGAGAGACTCTTCAGCAGGGCCTGGTGCGACAAGGACGAGGGGTGATGGTTTCAGAATAGAGGGAAGGAGATTTAGATTGGATATTAGGAAACAATTTTTTACACTGAGGGTTGTAGAGCACTGTCCCAGGTTGCCCAGAGAGGTGGTGGATGCCCCATCCCTGGAAGCATTCCAGGCCAGGTTGGCCGGGGCTCTGAGCAACCTGATCTGGTTGGAGATGTCCCTGCTCCTGGCAGGGGTGGACTGGGTGGGCTTTGAAGGTCCCTGCCCACCCAAACCGTTCTGTGATTCTACAAATTCCCAGAGCACCAACACAAAATCATCCGTTTTCCTATAAATCATTGGTTACCATATTCCCCACCCACTTGTGCATGCTCACTCTTTTGAGTCAAGGGTCCTCTGGTGGTCCCGGGGGTCGCTGGAGCACCCCCTCCTCGAATCCGCTGGCTGACCCCCCCTTAAAATCCCCATCTGTGGTTTCGGGAACAGGCCGTGTCGTCCTTGACTTCCTGCCTCCAGAGGCCTGGCGCGGGGCCCGCGTCCACAGCTGGTTCTCCAGGGCTGCCCTTGTCCTGCCACCCTTCTAACGCCCCGGTACGCGAGGCTAACGTCTAACTAACGAAACCCTGAACGGTTCTACAACTGCCCGTCCCCTCTACGCATTGATAGAGCTCAGATAAAATTCAGCCTATGTGACTACAGTTTTATAGTAAGCCAGAATCACCTCATGTTGACTTTTAATTTCCAAAAGTCATATTATTCTAAAATTACCATATAACAAGAGGAAAAACAAAGCGCAGATGGGGCTTGTTTCTTTTCAACCCACTGCACTCCCTCTGTGCTCAGTTTGGGGCACCCCCCCCAACGAATGGTGTTTATTACATAGTTTAACCCTCACAAGGTGCATAAAGGGTTAAGATCCCTGGAGAGAAATTCCAGATCGCAGATCATCCTAATGATGTGGCTGCGGGTGAGGAAGAAGGGAATGGCAGAGCTCACTCCCACAAGTTCCGTGTGAGCTACGCGAGGAGGTAAAAACAACAGTAATCCCGTCGGATCTCACAAGGAATGGCCAGGAACACTTAATGATGACAGTACGAAGCCGTGACAAGTGCCCAGACACAAACACCAGGCATGCAAAACAACAATGAACTCCTGTGGGTTTTCTCCAGCAGCGTTTGAGATTACGTGGTGCCGAGTGTCTGGAAGCCTCTTTCGACGCTTCCCATTTAATAGTGAGAGAAAGCGGTGCCTGTCCTTGGGGAAGCCCCTCTTCTGCTGTGCTCGAGGTGTCGGAAATAACACGTGGGAAAAAACAGAGTGAAAAAATAAAACCCACCCTTTGCAGGAACAAGCTGTAAGTGACATGAGGAGAGAAGAGCGAGAGTGCAGGGTACAGGTAGACACATTATATACAGAACTTTTTTTTAATTAACACTCAAGTAAACAGAACTATAGCGTTAACTCAGCTGAAACACTTAATAGCTAACAAACCTGCAGCAAAAATGAAAAATCCTTGCAGAAGGGGAAGAGCTATTAGAAGTGTTGGTTGTTGAAGACGAGAGTGGCAGGTCTCAGCGGCAGAGACGCTCTTAGGGCACGAAGCAGTGGGACCGGGCAGGCGCAGTCCGCAAGTGCAGCCGGTCAGACACCAGCGTGAGACAAGCGGTGCGGCGGGAGCGTCAGAGTCCAGAAGAGGGAGCAGGTGCCCGGAGCGTGATCAGCGTCCGCTCGCATGAGGATTTCCTCCACTGCGTACGAGTCGGTGACAATTACAGCACCGCAGTCCTGCTGCGGTGCGGATCGGCCACGGCACAGCTCTGGCTCAGGCTGGGAGGCAGACCCTGTCCCTTCACAGGGCTCCAGCGCCTGGCTTGCCCAAAAGTGCCGGCGAAACGCTACTCACTTGGTCAGCTCCACCTTCACCCTGCGGCGCCCGCAGGGGGGCTGCGCTGGGGCCACGTACTCCCGTGCCTGGTGATGGAGGATGGATGTGATACCTGGGGCCCAGCAAGCAGCTCTCCGCAACCAGAGTCTGGCCCCTCAAAACGTGTACTGGGGCTTTGGTTTGGTGGGACTGTGATCCAGGTAACCCATGAAGATAAAGCCTGGTGGCCCTGGCTGTGGCAGGGGCAGTTGTTTAGCCTGGCTGGACAGGCGCAGCCCCGTGAGCTCCCCGCGGCCGCGGCCCTTCCCTGGAGAGCGGCCGCTGCGCGCACGGGAAAGGGGGGCGCCGAGCTGCACCGTGGCCTTGGGCCGAGCCCGTGCCCGCGGGACGCTGGGCCGTGGGCTGGGACAGCGCAGGGCAGGGCCCGACTGCTTTCGCGGAGCAGCGCTTGGCTGCGGTCGGGGGAAGCAGCGCTGCCGGAGCTCTCTGCCCGGCTCCCGCTGGCGATGCCGGGGCTCTCCCCTTGTCCTCGGCCTGCAGCGCTTTGGCTGAGGCACAGACACGAGATGAGCGAGCCGGTGGTCCGCGCTCACGCAGCCCCTCTCCCCGCAGCAGAAAGCGCACGGAGACGGTCTCTG
>WHYT01013836.1:0-35848 GCA_009806455.1 Tetrax tetrax | reverse complement strand
CTCCCCCCCCCCCCCCCCGCCGTTTAAAGCATTTTAGCCAAATACAAAACTGATACAGTCTTCAAAGCATTTTGCAACAACACAATTTTTATGGAAGAACTGAAAATATTTGTAAAAAATACACTTTGAGAGGATGCTTCAGAAAGAGCCCCATTAAAGACCTTATTCTGTGCATTCACAGATTTTAAAAGAAAACTGACTACTCAGTATTAAAGAAAAAGCAGAGAAGAGGGAGAAAAATTTCCTTTGTTAGTGCCAAAATCTTCAACTCTTTCAACAAAAAGGAAATCACATTCTGTACTTCTAAAAGCTGCTGCAAGAATCAACACAGTATTTTTCTTCCAGGAAGAAGAAAGTTAGTTTCCCATCAGGCAATCATGGCTAAAACAATTCATCGGCATTGTGATTAAATGAAACTTTTAAAATGTACTCAAAAGCTACATTCATTCCTGCAAGGAAGAATGACCTTCTTCATAATGAACTCTGAGGCTGGTAGCCAGCTTACAGAGGTTTTATAATGACTAGTTTTGGCTTCAGAGTAGCTGGTAGCTTTATTTTGCATGTGGCATAGCAGATTTAGGGGCCTGCTGAGACATTGAAGAACTGGACTCAAAACTCTGCAACTATGGCAAGAAAATGTTATTTTTGTATTTAAGTAATATGCTATAAGCCTCAAATTCAGCTTTTATTTTAATTTTGTATCTTCAGATAAGCACTAGAATTGGATTACTGTAGGCAATCTTAAATGCTGTATTTTAGTTTTAAATAAGCATGACAAGAGAAGAAAGCTCCTTACATACTAAAGAACATGAGTTGGATCAAGGGATGGACAACACTCCTGAATGTAATTTGCCTACTAAAATCCCAATCCATGTAGGAGCCAAAAGACATCCTACCTGTGCCAGAGCAAAAGGTCTCCCGTGAAGGAAAGCTGAGGAAAAGCTAAGGTTATGAACAACAGGACCAAAGGGCTGCACAGAACGGACCTGTATGCAAGGTGCACAGTGGGGTCCCTCTGTCTTTTTTTCAGACGCAAAATATCAGACACATTATTGCTGCATTAAGTTAAAATAGAACACACAGAGCTCAGACGTGTGTCTGCAAATACGATTAAATGTTAAGTCTCCAATAACCAGAAGTGCTTTTCCTATAAATGGATGCACCATTGGCAAAGTTGAGAAAGCAGTTTACTAGTGAAAGATCTCTCTGAACCAACCCTCTGTCCCATTGGGGTCAACTTCAAATCAACAATCCTCTTCCAGCGACCCTTCTAAAAGGATACAACCATTTAATCTTAATTATCAAGATTTCATTAGTTAAAAAAACATCAAAACAAAAAAAGTTTTGTTTCTATTCTAATAGTGTTTATTTTTGCAGGACTCCTAGCTAGAAAAATATCATAAAGCAAAGAAAGTAACAGGAGAAAACTGGTGGGTGGGGTTGGGGGATGGACGGACACGGGACGGGACTGGAAGAATTCACACTGACCCGTACAGTTTCCATAGGTATTTCTCCAGCACACGCTGTTGTGAGAGGTGCAACGGTAGCACAGGAAGGCATGTCCAAATGAGATTCTCTCCAGCTAGCGTAGTTAGAATCACAGAATCATAGAATGGTTAGGGTTGGAAGGGACCTTTAAAGGTCATCCAGTCCAGCCCCCCTGCAAGGAGCAGGGACATCTCCAACCAGATCAGGTTGCTCAGAGCCCTGTCCAACCTGGCCTTGAATGTTTCCAGGGATGGGGCATCCACCACCTCTCTGGGCAACCTGTGCCAGCGTTCCACCACCCTCATAGTTACCAACCACAAGCCAAGTCACAAGGAAAGAGACACAAGAACAAGCTGTACGAATCCAAGCACACAGACATTTCGTCTGAAATGAAGGGTGAAATACCACCATTTCACTGCAGCCCCCACAAAACTGAATCTACTTTGCCGAGCCTGACTTGACGCCCCTCAGTCTTGCCTCCATTTTCTCCACAGCCACATCCAGCAAGAGGGACAGCCGCAACCCTTCAGGCACGCCGTCCTTCCCTCCACTGGCCTACATCTGCATCTGTGTCACCAGCAACACAGCACAGTAATACAGATAAGCAAAATACAGGCCACGCTCTTTCCTCTGCAATTTAAATCTACTTTCGGGCGCCAGCAGCAAGCGCATGCTAAACACATAAGCGCCGAAAAAGCCCTAAGACTTAGGCACGACGAACTCCAGGGAAGAATGGGATTCTGCGCTAAGTACAGTATGCAATTACAACGGCTACAGATATTTCATGCGGAAGATTTATTGGCAAACCTCCACAGGGCCTGTAATCCCTAGCACAAGTTCCTGTTCTCCTATTAAAGGAAGATAACCTTTTAGCAATTGTTTTTTACAAGATGACAGTAATTGCTCATGATAAAGAGCTTAATTAGAGAAAGATAAAGTACTTAATTGAAGAAAATGACAGCAAAATACATTCTGGATAATTCTCAGTTTTTGTAATACTTGATAAAATGAAAAAAAAAAAAGGTCTTAAATTTAGCACAAGAAAATATTTAACAGAGGATGTGAATTAGAAAACACTTTCCAGCCAGCTGCAGATAACTGGACAACAGCGTACACATATTCGACTTTCCCTTGGGTCGTTTGTGGGTTTCTTGTTGGGAATGGAAGTAACTGTGATATACACAGACTTCTAATGAAATGTTGTAATGGAGTCCTTTGTTACCGTGTGACTGGGACGCTGCATGACTGCGTGCTTCGTTTTACTCAAAAATGAAGCCTGAGGAATTTTAATCAAATACAAATGCAACACAACCTACAGCGTGGCCGAAAGTAATCTGAGACATCTTGTCTTAGACAAATGCCATCCTAAAAAGATAGCCAATTCTAGTCTTGATCAAAAGACCCCCTAAACCCCACAGCATGCGATAAACTGAAAGGCATAGAAATATGAGGATTATGAAGTGTGAAGGCAAGGACAGGCAACAACTGCTTCATGCCTCTAGGTGCTCAGAGTTGCCACAGCAACAGGAGACAGGCTGGAGGAGGCAGCAAGCAGCAAGGAGGTATCTAGGACCGCACTGCTCACACCCTCCCATCCTACAGCTCGTACGTACCACTAAGTGTTGGCAGTTCCGAGACGTCTAAACTGCAGAGGAAAAACCACCAAGACATACGCAGACAGACCAAAAAATATCCACCAAATACTAAGTGGACTTTGCACTGGCTTTGACTTCTGCAAATATCAGCTCCTGGATCATTTCTAGACACTTCTACCCACCAAAAGCAAAATACAGGCTTAAGAAACAGGACACTGAACAGCACACCGCAGCCAGCAGTTAAGCGTGAATCGCAGCGCTGTGTCAAGTTGAGTTTTTCCTACCAAACCACACCAGTCTGCATACAGGTACTGTCAGGAGCACACTTGCAGAGGGCATCCTGGAAGGGGGAGAAGTTGCACCGGAGCAACCATCCTGAGCTGTCCCTCAACAAGGAAGTCCGAGATGGATGCTTTGAACATCAGCATCTACCGGGGAGCCAGCAAAGAGACAGAATACAAACAAGTCACAGCTCACCATGCTCTAACTTGCCCCATAACCACATTTAGGCAGCACACGCTAACGAAACACCTAGGGATCAGTGCCTTTTCAGGCAGCAGCAACTGCTGCTCCAGGGTAGTGAAACAGAGTAAAGACAATCCACGATCAGAAGCAGAAGCTCTAGGATTAAACAAAAACAAGCAAAAGAATCATGTTGTTCATTTGGCTGTAGGGCAAATTTTAAGATCAAAAACTCCCTTCAGAACAAGAAAGGCAAGTCAGAAACAGCAAAAGGTTAACTCATCCCCAAACAGGAGGCAACACGTGTAAGAGCTCCTCGCAGTCAATGGCTATCTGCAGGGCTGGCAAAGAGAGTGACATTGTCCTGACATGGGAAAGCACCAAATGTCAGGAAGTGGAGTCAAAATTATGCAGCTGAGATCTGTTTTCACTTATTTAGATCCTGAATTGGCAAAGTGTGACCTTAGATGCTTTGGACAATTAGGTCTGTGGTGTGCAAAGGCCTCATCAGCAATGTAATTTATGCAGTAGTTTATGCAATACTTGGTCACAAAAAGAAATATCACTACGTTCGCTATGCATCACTTACCTGGTGGACCAGAAAATTAATTTCAGGAATGCCTAAAGGTGGGAGAAGATGCAGACAAATATCCCTTCGTGGTACTTGTCCATCTGCCTGCCCTGAAGCACTCATCACCCCACGTCTAAGCAGGAGGGGTGCTTCTCCCCGAGGTCTGCCACCGCAAACCCCACGGGAGCCAGGAGCTCTCAGACGAGAGGCTGAGCTGAGAGTAACAAAACATCCGGGCGCTGGTACGTGGCTTGTGTGCAGGTTCCACATCTGCCTCTGCCCAAAGGGAATAAACATTTCATGGAAGCATTTTATCCAGATGTAAAACTAGCTTCTAAAGCCAAAGAGAACCCGGAAATGTATCTCTCGGCTTGGCCTGGCCTCAGAGCCTAATGCGAGACACTCGTGGCAAACCTGGGCTCGTGCCAGCAGCAGTTTGAACGTGGAGCTTTTTCCTTCTTTGCACAGCAACTGGCTTGAGAGCTTCACGTTCACTCCCTAGTATGCATGGATATGAAAAAAGGAACGAGCAAATTAAACTTTCGGACAGTTACAGAAGGTGGTGGAAAGAATTGGCACCTCATCCCTCCTCCTGCACGGTCATGAGGTTTCTGAGAAAATGAACTGGTAATCTAAGGCAACGTACAAGCCTTGAGACTACACACACTTGGAGCACATGTATGGCAGTAACACTTTTGAAGGACCAAATCCAACCCCGCTGAAGCCCAGGCAAGTCCTGTAAGGCTACTTTCAGCACACTTTGCACACCTGTGAACAACTTCAAGCAAGATTTTGATCTACCACAGACAGAAGAAAACCTGCTCATCTCTGCGTGAAGTTTATCTGTAAGGGCAGGCAGTTGTATAAAGGACAATACTGTGTATGCGTCCAGCCAGTTTGCATACAGCTGCTTTCTTCTAACTAACTAAATTTTGTGTTCATTGGAAACTACCCAGGAAACAGGTCATAGATAAGCACTGTTACTAGAAACCACAAGCACAAGATACTTCTGAAATACAAGATAAACATTTCAAGGCTTTGCAATAGCACATACGCACACACATGTACACATATATGGAGAAATGATTTGTTTAGGGACTAGTCAGAAGTGGTAAATAATATCTACGCAGCACTCAGCTGGACAGAGAGCTTCCCAATACCCCTCTTTTCCCCTCCTCCAGTCAAGAATCTGTTCAGAGCAATTCACAGTTGAAAAAGCTCTCTCCTTTTTGTAGTGCATCCTTAAGCACTACCCTTGAATCACACTCACTGAAAAGCTTTGCCAGCTCAGAAGCAGACCAGCCAGCACAGGGCAGCAACATCTTCAGCCGGCATGCCGCTCTCTGTACATCAGCTGGGTAATACATGGCCCAAACGTGAAAAGCCAGTGGTGCAGAATTACTTGCCCTGTCTCCTATGCACCTGAAGAATCTGCAAGTTGGGCTCCTGTGAATGCACCTCCATTGACAGGAACTTTGAAACAAAGCTACAGGAGGCTGCGGAGACGGTTTCACAAGACCCCGCTTGTCCAATTGGAAACAGAAGTGTATTTTTCTTAGCAACTGGCATCTCATGAGACTCACTGCTTTCTGAAGTACAAAGCATGTGTGCAGGGAAATATGAGGTCTGTCATATGACCTTCATGTCTTTCATAATCATTTTTGGGAAAAAAAAAAAAAATGCGTCAGCCCTTGGAAGATCAGGTGTCCTTTTTCTGACTAAAATGTGATGTCTGTTTTGCTTTCTTTTAACAACTGAAAATCATCATCTTTCCAAGCAACTGGTGACATAATCGGTTTGTTTTTGTTTTTTTTTTCCCCAGTGTCCTTGTCTCTTGTATGTTAAGTCTGTACAGAGGTAAAGCAATGGCAGATAAGTGTGTGGAGGTATTAAATCCATAGCTATCCCCGACCCAAATCAGCTGACTTCATTTATACTTGCACTGAGTTTGGCTCTCTTTCTCAAAAACATTAAACCAGCATTTAAAATTAATATTAAGTCCCATAATTTATACTGTGCTATTTGCACTACCAGATTTCTTTTTGAAACACCATCCTGCAAACTGCAAGTGGCTGAATGAAGCATTTTACTTGCACACAGCCCACTCTTAGATTAAAACTTAACGGCCACACTCCTCCACTGTTCCTATACTGTGTGCTCAGGCAATGCATATCATAAAATAGTCCACATTTCAGGCAAAGGGAGAATAAAATAGCCATACATTTAAATGATGTACTAACTGTGCAATTTAAGATGGGTTGTTTATAACCCTTCACTGAAGAAATAGGCCATGGTTTTAAATACTGAAAAAAACCCAGAGATCTGCTTCAGAAACATATTTTCTTTATTTTAAGGTCAGCTTTTAAACATCTGCATCTGATAAATGTTTTATTTCCATGGTACGGCATACAAAACACTAGTGACAGATCCAGTTGCTATTTTAATTCACTCCGTGGCTTTAAAATATGGCCCTATTTTGATATAACAACACAGTCATGTTTGTTAGGAAGATCACCAGCAATGCTAAGGGAGTATTTCTATAGCTCTAAAGCAAGTGTTGAAGCTCTTCAAAGCAAGTAAAATGTGTAATATACTGGGCTGTACATCTTTATATGAGCAACTAGTATTTTTCAGTAGGTGACTGTACAATTTGACCACCACCTACCCTTAGTTTAATCCTGCAGAGAACAAAACTCTTGAACTCCTTGACACCTGGATCAAACTTTTCACTTTGGCCACCGTGGTCTATTGCCCTCATCACTGTGGTTCCACTCTTCTGAGTGGACAGCAAGTACAGCTGCAGTCCTGCAAGTCCTCCAACTTACTCTGTCTGGGGAAAGCTGGGACTCCCACCAACAGCTGGTAAAGAGACACCTCCATCACAGATACTCTCAGCATCACTTCCGAAGACCAGACCACCCAAGAAGCAGATGAATAGTGCACTGACAAGGACTGAGAAGTTGGGCTGCCGAGAGATCACCGAGTGTTATTTGTGCCTGCTCTTGTTCCCACTGCTCATTGCCACTGCCCCCCAAAACCAACTGATGCTGCATTAATAGCACAGCCCGTGCGAGCACCAGCGTGGGCTGCTGGGTTGAGAGTTAAACCCGTTCACAGACAAAGCGTGCTGGGAAAGGCATTTACCTCCAAGTGAGGTTTGCATGCACACACCTATGGGGACCAAACACCACCATGGCATGCCTGTACTGGACATCTGCTTGTTGAAACCATAAGGAAGACATGTGACTGTTCAGCCATTTGTTCATCAAGTTAAGAAAGGAGGACTTTCCTTACATTAACTTAGCACTTTCATAATGCAGTAAGTTAATACAGGACACAGAACATTGCCATGTGCAAATGTGGCTCACACTGTTGAGTAATACCGCTATTTTAAACCCTCTGCTGCTAAGCAACACTGACAGTATGGTTAGAACATTTTGGAAATATCGAATGCTTCAGTACTTCCCCCCACACACATGTACAAAAGCTGCTCCCGCACTGTACATCCATCCAGAAGAGATTCAGCTTCAGTTTTTACCAGGCTGGTTCTCCATAGCACAGCAAGGACACTGGTCAGTGTTTGTGCAGAACCAGCCCCTTAAGAGATGCAGAAACCAAGTCCCCTGATTTGTACCTAGGCATCCCAAAGGCACCGTTCGAGGAAAGGCTCGGCAGTCAGTCGGACACTCAGCTAACAAGGAAACAAAAAAATGTTCAGTCCCCTTAATTCAAGAACAACGTGCCCTTGCATCACCTCCAAATATCATGCTTACCTGAACTGTCCAAAAAAGGGCAGTCCACGTTCCTTCGCTGAAGAGCAAGAAGGGTACTTCTGACCAGTGCCACAACCCAAAGACTAATTGCTGACTGCTAACCTGAAAAATTTCTAGAGCTTGCAGAGCAACAGAGACAGAAGAGAGCATGGGGAAAACACAACATTGAATGTCTTAGGAGGCAGACAAGATATGGGAGCACTTTGCTGAGAACTGTACTTCCTATATTGAAGAACATTTATTTTAAACCTTTCCATTTACCTACACTTCAGTAGGAGAAGGCATGAAACTGGGTTCTAGCCCAGGGGATGCCAGCAGTCAGTTCCCGCAAACTGGTCTCACTGCATGAAGGGCTTTCACATTCCTCTCTTTACCAAGCAACCGGTGCAAAACAGCCTGGTGCTCATTAACTTGGTTTCCTCTTGGCTGGACTGTTTCACAAGGTTGTTCCGTGTTTCCTCAGGCAGAAGCATTCCTCTGAGATATGCCTGATTAAAAATGTTGCCCAGTTTTGACAGAACATACTTCAAACTCCTCATAAGCTTACTCCTCTCATTGTTATTGTCATTTATTCATACTTTGTTTTACAGACATAGTAAGGTTACAAATGCTCGAGCCTCTTCAAGTATTCATTTTATGGCATCTTTCACTTCATCATATATTCACAATATATTCTATTAACTTACATGGATGATTTCATTGCTAATCATTTCTACTAACGCCCTTTTAGACATTTGTGACTTCAATACTGAAGATGTAGGCGGCTGGAAAGACTTGTTTGTCTTCCTCCTCCCTCCTGTGATCTAAAATTAAAATAATGTGACCAGGACAGCACATCTCACATATCCTATACTCCTTTGACAGACAGCACAGGTCTAGACCCAGTTTCCACCCAAAAAGTGAATCACTGAAGAATGGCAAGGCAAAGCTTCTCTTAAGTAGGCACACTACAGCCTCCCGGGGAGACAGCAAATAAGATAGATGTAGAACCCAAATTAGAGTATCATAAAGGTACCATTAAGTAAGATGCTTTGAAAAAAAAACTGTGTTTATCTTCCAGTTGACTGATTTTTACTGGAGCAGATTCTAATTTGGTAAGACAAGAACTATACTACTCTGTGATTACGCTGTAGTTGAAAACAGTCTTTCTATCTACAGAAAATGCATTTAAGATAATGTCTCTTTGGACTATTCTCTGCTCATTCCTAAACAAGGTCCAGCAGTCTGCTCAACATAATTAACAGAGTCTGGTAATCCTAATCCCATCACACACGTCTCCCTGATCTGCAACATGACTATCTCAGCGATCAACTGCTGTGGAAGACAACACCATTCAAGCGCAGCAGCCTTCAGCCTGCAGTATTTAAAAGTCCTCTTCAGCTATCAAAAGGCAACTCTTTTCTCTCTTTTCATCATGACACACTGCAAAACAAGAGACTACAGCATGACTAATGAATCCCCAGATTCCCATCTGCCAACACAAGTCAGTCAGTGTTTTACCCACTCGCCCCCAACTACTTAGCGCTCTGAAGCGTCTGTTGAGCGCTGCATCTGATCCACCTCAAAATGGGATGGCTGAGAACCACATCACACACCATGCAATCGAAGTCTTCCTGGCAGGGCACTGGACACTTCTCGCTTGCTTATGCTGGTAGACAAAAGGGTATTTTTGATAGCTTTGTCTTCTTTTGTTCCACCATCAAGTCTCATTGGCTGTAAATCACAGGAAGACCACAAAGAAGAGTTCACTTTCATTTCCATGTCCAGTATCAAGGTTTACTTTCACAACTGCTGGAGTATGAGACAGACATAGACCATTATCTAGAATGTCATTTAATTATTTGCTTGAAGGTTTTCTGTCCTCATTAGAAGTCTCTTCTATACCTTAAAAACCTTCTTGCTAAAAAAAAAAAAGCTTCTTTCTGGAGCAATTCCTGCCAAATTCAAGGCAGGATGAAAAAAATTAATTTAGATATGGTTAAAACAATGTGCCTTCAAAAACTAAACTTGTTGAAAGGAGGAGGCAGAGTGGAAATCAGGAGCTCATTCTCCTCTGCCTGTTTTAGTTGTCACCCAATGACCTGGTTTGTGAGCCCCGTAAATCAAAATGATCCTCGCCTGCTCTTCTATCTCTCACTTTTCCTCAGTCTACCAACATTGGCTCCCACCAAATCTGAACTCAAACACCACTACAACTTTGCTGATGGCTAAAACCTAGAGCACAGATACTCAATAAAGGCGGGATAAAAATCAGCTAAAGATAGCATGGAGGGGAATCCACAGCCATTTTGATGCAAGTTTGCTCCACGCAAGTGACCTGCGGAGGGTACCTTGTCACCCTGCAGCTTCGTGGCATGAGAGCACTCTTGCTCTGCTGAGAAGCAACCACATGCTGCAAGCTGTCGTGATCAGCAGAAGCATTACTGCATTAGTACCTACACGGCTCAGCTAGGGAGAGGCTCCTGCTGCCCCAGGCATATCAGAAACGAAGAAAGAGGACTGCTGTAATCCTAGACCGAATTCTCTGCTGTACAGACAAGCTGCGGGAGATGAACAAAAGAAACAGATGGAAGGGAATATCCCTGGACTGAAAGGATAAAGCAACAGTGAAATTAGGGCATGTTTTATCAAAATCTGAGACGTCAATCAGATATTTGAGATCATGGCCAGCCTGATACTAGGCGCACTCTGGAAAAGGACGTTTAGCTAACCACCACTTTTCCAGACAGGGACCTCTTTCCACACAAACACGGCAGCACTACAAAGAACCAGAAAGTGTGTGCAAAAACATGCATGAGGAAAGTCAACAGAGCTGTTTGAGTGAAGATTCCTATCTAGACGAAGCTGGTGTCATACCACCTTGTTTGTTCAGACACATAAAAAGGAAAAATGATTTAATAAATATTTGCATTTTTAGGAACATACCAAGTACCAATCCAGCAACAAGTTCACTCAGAGCAGGCAAAAGTCAGCACTGTGCCACCATGTACCGTTACGAAACCCCACTACTGTATGCATAGGATACTGTAACTCATCCTCTCGTTCCTTCTTGTTCACAAGGATGCAAAGGTCAAATGTGTCTTAAAATAAGTAGCAACTGCTCAGTGTTGTCAGAGGAAAAGTCAATGGGAACAGACTAGTCATACTGTCATGAATACGCAAAGGACGGGGGAAGGACAATGGCAGTCATTCATTTTGTAAAATGACGTATTGCAGCAAGACTTTTGGGCAATGCTTCCCTTAACAGAAAGCAGCAAATAGGATCGAATACCCACCTCCCCTTCCTTCACTTGATTTTCCAAACAGAACAAACAACAAATGGTAAGTAGCACCAACCATCCTTTACTCCTCCAAAAACTCTTCCAAGAGCAACTGGTTATATAGAATGATGCCTGGCCTCTCAATCTCTGATGTATCATAACCAAAGCTGTCATGGAAAAAAAAAAATATTCTTCTTATGAAACTGGGAACAATTTGTTGCCATGGCAGCAAAGACAGTGATGAGCAGCTCTAGCAAATAGCTTGAGAATTATTAGGAGCACAACGTGGATCAGATCATTTACATACAACATAAATAGTGCAGGAGGTGACAAGAGCGAGTATTAGCCTTTGAAGTATGAGAATGATAGAGCCAGTCATCACATCTAGACTTCTGTCTTTCCCTTTCATCCCTGTGCAGAGTAAGGAGAAAACTGTCAGTGCAGACGGATAAACAGCACTGGAGGAGATACGATGGCGTCTCTGAATCATAGCACTGCAACAGCCAACAGCTGCAGGAGAACAGGAGAAAATTTTAACAATTTTCAAAGCGAGGTGTAAATTTTGTTTAATCTACGCTCTGCAACACTGTCAACTGTTACCTGAAACAGTCTGACAGACGCTGTACTACTCTGTTTGTGGAAGTTGCACATCTAAACATCCACTCAAAACTCCTTTTCATCAGTGAAACGAGTGTTATCTATCCTCAGCTTTGAGGGCACCGACACATAAGTTCAAGGTATCACAAACCCACAAGGAGAACTCAAGTCAGGTTCCCAATCGTCTGTGCTGAGAACAGGATTTCACTCCTTCCCTCCACCTGTTAGTCCAAAACTGCCCTAAGTTATTAGAGGATCCTACCTTCATATTGTTGTGTCTCAGCTCTCTACAACCTTGAACTAGAATTTTGGTTACAAACCAACACACTGATCACCAATCAGTTGCAATACTTTCTGAAACAGAACATTTACTAAAAAAAAATTCCATAACTTTCAAAGTACAAAAAGTTGCACATCAGCCAGAAGTTTATACACTGTGACAGAAGATCAAACTTCCTGTAAAGTTTTTCTACATGGATTCACTTAATTTTGTTTATTATTAATACTGAAGATTGCTAGATTTTGAGAGTAATATTGCTAATGCCATTATGGCACTGCAACCCTGAAGACTGAGTAGCATCGCAGCTATGCCAGGGCTAATCCACTTAAGAAAATTAAGATTAAATTCCTCGCTTGACATTTCTGAGAACAAGGTGACAAAGTTTTAACAAACCTGTCATTGAAGGCACTCTGTATAAGACAACTCAGAAAGTTTTCATAGAGATTATATCTATAGTGGATATAGATTATATCAATACAGCTTGATGCAAATGCCTAACTGAAAAAAAAAATGGGTGGAAAAAAATTTTCTTCTTCTATGTGGAACAACAAAACATTCTGCTGTTCCTTTCTGAGGTTCCTCAGCCCCACATCACACAAGAAACTTCCCCTCAACTAATGAGAAGTGTGCCAGAGACAAGCTTTGAAAGAAGCTAGACCTGACATCTTCCTGTCTGGGGAATTAGCTTTTGCAGCCATCAGGTAGTCCTGAAATAACAGCATGGGAAGATAAGAACGATGAGGGTGCATCCATCCCCCAGGAAATAAACATTTCCATATGTTATCAACAGAGGAAAAAAATATCTATAGCATGATGTTTGTGGGAACATGGGAACAGGAATTTCGTGCTGCTTGAAAATATAAATAATGATGCCCAGCTGTGTCAGAGCAATAGACATCTAGTCCAGTATTCTGACTCAGAGAATGACAAAAGCAGATGCTATTTAGAAAGATCATGCAAGTCTGGACATTTTTTTGAAGCTCTTTCACTTTATACTCCCCAAGGGCTTGGAATTGCTATATTAAAGAAGCTAGTGGGTACTTGGAACTTACCACTGAAAATTTCCCTAAAATCCCAAATCCTTTCCTGTCTGTAAATCACAGTGTTCCAAAATTAACCCTTGTTGTGACAGATGCTGCACAGCAGTGCACAGATTTCAGTGACACAAAAAAGTCTCAAAACAAGACACAGACAGGTATCTGCAACTCATTAATACCCACAATGATATTTCCTTTTATTATCTGTGTATTTCAAAGGGAGAAAAGTCCTTCTTTAAGTTAGTTCAATTCCTCTTTGTTCATTTGGGAGCACTTAAAGTTGAATTCTATTAAAAATTACTGAAGCCAAACCAACGTGCACTGGGGATCCTGTCAGAAGAACATAGGTGCCTTCTCTTTATTTCACTTCTAAATGGCATGAAGGACCTTTCCAGGAAAGAATAGCTTTACATTTCATTGCCCTATTTCAACCCACTATTTTTGTAACTGCTCCTCCTGAGTTCACACTCTCAGACCACGTTTCATTGCCTACTGCAGCACTACAAGGGACCAAGACGCTGCTGCCACCGTATTGTGCAAAGTCAAGCTCAGTCACCTGAGTTTACCATAACTCTGACGTAGCTGCTACGACCACGCTTAGCCCCCGTCAAGAGCCAATAACAAACCCTAGGCCTTATTCTCTTGAACATGTTTGCATAAAGTAAGACTGTTGATTTCTATGCAAAAAAAAAAGCCACATATTGAAGTTAAATTCCCACCCTTGCAGTCCACAGAGGTTACCCCCACAGCAAGCAAGCTGTTTAAAAGCTTATCCCTGCGACAGTTTGGAAACGTTTCTCCCTCCCCTTGCTCAAAGGAGACCAGCGTTATTCAAGTTTGGTGAGAGCAGCCATTATCCTGGCTGAAAGCAACAAAGCGTCACCCTCTGAGCATACTAACTGCAGGAAAGCTTTGGGGTCAGAAGAAAAGCCCAGGGAAAAAAACAAGTACGTAAAGAGTACAGTTACACTTCTATCCACGCAGAAAGGTCTTGCAAGGGACGGGATCCTAGTTAAAGGGCTGCATAAGCATGCTGGTACCTTTTTAAGCTCGATATAGAAGCATTGCAGTGTTGTTACAGTGCCACCAGACTACATAAGCAAGCAACGTGACACACCGGCTTCACAGAAACCTCTCCTGGTGACAAGTGTTAGCTGAGTTTTAATGCACCTGGCAAGCCCATGCAGGCAGGGTCTCAAACATTTACATCTCAAACACTTGAGCACAGGCTTATGAAGCACCACCTGCACCAGCCTGATGGAGAGTATTTGCTCCAGATCAAGGGTACACCCACACCCACTGCCGATGGCCTCCTTCACAGCACATATGAATAGGCTCAGGCTAAAAGCTAGGCACAGAAGCAGTCAGGAGGACTTGAAGGATCACTTGAACTTGTCAGGGAAAGCTCCCTGGCTGCTGTTAGGCCAACCATGCCCTTGTAGTTGAAGCGGGTTGGATGAAACTGAAGCACATCAGTCAAGAGGCCAGGTCCTTCGGGCTCTCTCCACAGCCAGCACGGCCAGAGCACACCTGACACCAGCCATCTCCAAAGGGCTCTTCTAGGAGCTGCCTCCTGCCACTGCGCACCGTTACCTAGAGAAAGCCTCCTCAGCTACGAGGCTAAAGTTAGCTGGTAACATAGAAACGCGTTCTCACTACCCACAGCTCCAGATGTCAGATTAATTTAAGCATATATAACCATATTAAAAAATCAGTGCGTTGCCAGGTAAACAAGTGCACTAATTTGTGCCTGTGAGAACTTTAACCGGCAAATCCAGAAGCTACACAAAAGTGATAAACAGGTTAGATAGTAGAAATAATAACGCATTTGGTCTTGGCTGTAATTTGCCAATATAGGGCTTTTAGCAAGTAAAAAGCACTTGCACAGAGACCTAGAAAATGAAGCACTGCCAAAAAGATCAGCTGCTAGAAGCAACACTGCCATCTCATGATTTGATTTCAAGTCTCATGATATTCGGGGCTTTTATCAGGGCTTCAGCTTCTCAACTGCTAAACCTCAGCTGTAAGTTGTTTTAAAAAAGCAAACAAACAAAATTTCCTAGCATCCATGTGTTCTGAGAAAAAGCCTAAGAACATAGCCTTTAACAATTCACAAACAGGCAAAACTGACAAACCCAAAGCACACAATTTGAAAACAAATCATGTGCTTTTCAGTCATGACTTTCCAACAGCCCGACCTTCTGCATCAGACTGCCGTCCTCAGGAGCTAAGTAAGCGTAGCTGGAAACCCAGCAGATGAGTTCACAGAACAATCTGAGAAGGTCTGACCCTTTGCTCTACTGGTTCCAGAGCTCTTACTTTTGGGCATCTGAGGGTAAAAAAACCAAACCAAACCAAAACAAACCAACAAAAAAACCCCTCCAAGATAAAAGCCCGCGTCTTCCTTGCACTACAATTGCTGGAAGGAACCAGCACATCCCAGAGCTTGGGAACATTTCTAGTTCCTAGCAAAAACTAAGCATCTCTGATGGACAAACTACCCACACATCTCCTCTCCCCAGTGAGAATTTACTGGCCGTGGTTTGGTGTTCACAAGCACATGAAGCGTTTAAACATGAAGCAAGAAGGCCTTCCTCCTATTTAGAGCAATGCTTTGCTCTTCAGCTGAAAAGGATGAAGGCACAACCTAGATGCTGACTCCTCTCTGTGACGTTTCTTGCCCTGGCTCCAGCTTCTGCCCACTCTGCACACACTCTCCATGATCTCCCTGGCGTGCAAGCCCACTGACATGCCTTCTCTGGCCCAGCAGGAGCAGGGAAGAGTCCTGTATCCACGTCAATTCGAAACACCCTCGCAATGATAAACATGAGGTTTCTTACTAACAGCTCAAAGCCTCTCTTGATTTTATCCATTTCATTTCATCCATGACAGCTGGAAGGCTTCTAAGTAGCTTTAAATACTTATGGGATTGAATCATTTTAGAAGGGCAGGAAGAGGTTAACCCAGATGGCAGATACTCCTGAACCAAGCAAGCCTCGCCAAGGAGCACACGGGGCACAACACCCCAAATCCTGCTGGCTGCCCAACCCCAACTAGCCTGCAGTTGCAACCCAGAGCCGAAGCCAGTGGGAGCTGCGCTGTGCTTTGAGGTGCAGGACGAGTTTCTCTCAGGCCACATCTACTGATGGAGGCAACAAACCATAATGCTCAGCAGAGGAACACATGCAGCTTTGAGCTCCACTCTTGGTGGTAGATATTGATTCAACAGGCTCCCCACAACAGCAGATGCCTGAGAAGGGCTTTTTTCATTTCTCTCTCCCCAAACTTCACTTACAAAGGAGAGATTTTCTGAACTACTAGGTTTCTGAAGGAGTAAACTTGAGTGGCAGAGCTCGTGATTTCCTTCCTTTGCAGACTAACACCAGTAGAGGCCACCACAAACCCAACCGCCCAGGTTTTCAGCTGCACTGGCAAGTGTGTGGGTTCACCCACACTGAGGGGAAAAGGGACTGGAGACAGGATCAGGGCTTCAGCTATGTCTCGACCAGTGTTTGAACAGGGCACCAAGGTGAGCCTCACCACTGGCAGCCAGCAGAAGCTCTTCTGGTATTATTCACAGTTTTGGTTTTATTCCCTTCTTCTTCAGTTTGAAGTTCAATACCTTCAAAAGTCCACAGGGGAAAAGTGGTAAATAATATGACAGTATTTCCTAGGCATCATGCAAAGTGCTAGGCATTCATCAAGGAGAAACTCCAGTGAATCTTTACTAAGAGAAGCTGGGGTGAGGCTGTCCTCTATCCTCTTGCAGTTCACAATAAAGCCTCATCTACCGAGTTAAACCCTGTTTCCGCTAGGAGAAACTAATACAGGTCAGCTGTTTTTCCCCTCAGCCTACTCCTCACTTAAGTCATCACCTCAAACTTCTGTATACGTGAAGGCCCCATGCTTCTTCAGAGCAGCTACTAGCCAAATAAGTACACAGAAACCTGCAAGGGGCCGCATCTGCACCACCAAACAAGGCTGCTTCAATTTAACAGTTATAAATTGCCACTGGACTAAGAAATACAGTGTGGCCAGGCCAACTCAAGCCAAGACTTGTTTCAGAGCTTACATACACCACTGGAAACTCCAGTCTGAAATGCAAACTAATTTTGCATGGTCACCGAGAATACATTTTCTGTAGGTGAGGAGCTGTGGAAGGGAGATACACCAAACAAATGCATTTTCGGATGATGCTCCTGAAAGAAGACAAATGAAGTTAAAGGCAGGATGACTTTTTAAATTTTTTTTTTTAGGAATGCCTAGATGTCTAACTAGCTACAAACAAGGTGATCTGGTCCTTGTTATCACTAAAATATTGAAGGAATAAGGTAATTTCAAACACTGCAGCAATCTTCCCACTCTCTCTTTTTTACCTCTGTGCACTTCCATGTTGTGGCTTGAGGGAAGGTCAGCAGATGTTTGCCTGTAAGTTTACAGGGACCATTTATTTTACCGTAACACTTGAATACCAGTACTTTTTTTCTTACTGCTTTTCCATAACATTCCTCACATAAAAAACACCTTTCGTTGTAGTATTTCCTATTTCTATTATACTATTGACTATAGATCCCAAATAAGATAAAGCTAGGTGGTGATTACTGTACGTATGGTCATTATTTACAAGACATACCTCAGCTCTAGGTGGCAAGGTGAGGAGAAGTCCCAGTAATAGTTCAGAGACTGTTTCCTGGAAGTCTCATTTTTTTATGGTAGGACAGACCTCTCCTCAGCATCCATCAATCCACAGTAACCAAACAACACTGAGCGCAGGAGATCACTTGCTCCCACAGCCAGAAGTTTTAGCACCTGGCAATTCCTGTGCTAGCACAGCCCTGAGACTGGTCATACACAACAGTTTTAAGTCGCTTGCTACTGTGGACCTGTAAATAGAAACTCCTGAAATTGTGTGCTTTCTGACTTGTGGTAGAAAGCATCATCCACCAATCTTCTAAAACGTACGCAAAATTTTTTGTAAGGTGTGTGTGTAAAAAAAAAAAAAAAAAAAAAAAAAAAAAAAAAAAAAAAAAAAAAAAAAAAGAAGTAAAAATGCAACAGTATAAAACTGTTTAAATACCAACCATGCAGCTTTACACAATCAGTAGAGCATTCTGCAAAGACACCGCATAGAAAACATTCTCCAGTGGATACACGTATATGAGCTCATCAGGCTTGGAGGAACCTTAAGAATATCGTAAGCTCTTGCTGAATCCAAAAGCTTTCATTAACAAGCTATTGCTGTTTTTTATTTCCTGAACAGGAAGGCTTTCAGGCAATGCCATCTAGAACTTCCATAAGCAGAGCACGCAGTTCACCTCATTAATATACTTTTAAAAGAAACCATAAACTCACAAACCCTCAACCCTGGCTCTCCAGCACTGCTTCTGGGTGTTGGATGAGGGCATTTACCGGAACCATTGGGCCCTTTTGAACTAAAACTGCAGGAAGGTCTCTCTTTGCCCTGTGCACTCCATAAAAACAAGAGCAGCAGCCTCCAAGTCAGACTAAAATCCCCCACTCTGGCTCAAGCAGAGGAGTGTTTCATCTCAGATTCTGTGAAGACTGAGCCAGACATCAAGAGTTGCTCAGGTCCAGGCTGGGTGAGAGTCCCAAAACCCAGCTATATAAAGCAAGCCCACCTTTCCAGTTCACCCACAGGCAGCGCTTAGACCCGGCAGGTAAGAATAAACCAGTAACTGCAGCTACAGCTACTGCTGCCAGCTATTTCTAAGTCATTCTTCATCGTCTAGTTATGTGTTACTGAGCTCTCGGGTCATTAATTGAGCATTAAGGGTTAAAGCCACATAAATCAAGGTCAGAGTGATAAACAGGAAGAAAGTGTACACCTCCCTTCTCCCAGGTGCTTATGCTACATATTTGCTACTGAACATACTCCTGTGTTGGCAGATATCTTTATTTTTTAGACTCAGACAGACCTCCATCTGTCATTGGATCAATAGTCTACAAAGAAAAGAAGGAACTGTGACAAAAGATTTTGAACATCTGAAAGGTTTCCGCAAAGAGGATGAGAGCCTGTCATCCTCCCTATTCACCAGGGGCAGACAGTACAGCTGGCTTAAAATGACGATAAAAAGAAATTTAGACTTGTCATTAGGAAACTGTGGGGAGGGGGCGGCCAAGGGAAGAGGAATAACGGAAAAAAAACAAAGATAAACCCCCACCCCAGGTGTAAGGACCTGAACGGGTCACCTAGAGGTGCCCACAGTGTCAGTTCCTGGAGGGTTCTCTGAACAGTGAGACAAACGCGTGCCTGGAATTCCACAGACTGTGAGGAGCTGGGGGAGAACCAACGGGGTAAAAGGTATCAGTGTGCTTTCTTACAATGTTATGATTACCAGATATAATTCACTTGCTTTTTGTGCTACAAGTGCTTCCACCAACAGCCATGTATCTATTAGATAGCTGACAGGAGATGACCGCTTAAAGTAAATGCATTCACCAGAGGTGAATGGCAATCTAAGACTTTTGGAAAGGTCTGAAGAGAGGAGGAGAAGCTCTTACCTTCAACAATTCACCACTGCCCTGTCTTGTGATGTTGAACTACCCCCTTGACACCACCTCCCGCATTTCAAAGCAATGCAAAGACTTATCCGAGGGGATTTGTCAGGTTTTTAGGAACAAGGATGTTACAATTTCCTTTTTGATCCAAGGAGCGAGAGGGAATAAAGTTTATTTCACCGATTTCAGCTACCCATTCATCTTTTACTGGATGGTATGTGACAGAAAAGAATAATTCCGTTGGAATTTTGTTGTTCAGTCATAAAGATCGATATTTTGAAAGCATAACAATTATTTCTCCAGGTCAGTAAAAGGAGGTTGATCACGATGGGTTTTTTATTGACTCAAGGACAGTACAACTAAGCTCTTTTCTTATCTCCTTGTGCTCATATATATTAATCCTTTAAAATGAAATTTTGTAGAAGTTGCTTTTCTTTGTTTAACTACGTAGTTAAATAAATGGTACTGTAATGCTCTGGATAATGCATGACAGCTTTTATCCACAGATTTTTGGCATGAGTCCTTAAAGCTACCACAGAAAGTAATAGAAAATTTAGAAATAATACCAGGAATTTCTGAAAATCTTTTACAGTTCATTAGTGACCAGATCTTTCCAGTATCTCCTAAGACTTCAGCAATTCTTTCCACACATTGGTATTGGCTGCATTCCACAAATGTAACTATTCAACATATGCATTTGCTCTGTTTGGCCATCAGCTTATTGGAATCCATCTTGCCATTCAGCAAAAGTCCAATTATGAACCTACAATACAATAACCTTAACCATGTCACAACAATAAGTGTCAATGACAGTTTGCCTAAAAAGCACCAGATATATTTTAGATTTACTTTTACAAGGAGTTAAAATCCAGTTATCAACGGTTCCAAACATTCAATACCACTTTTCAATGTCAGAAAACACTTAAATGAGTATGTAAGGAAACACTTCAAAACTCTGTACTGCTTTTAATCCAATAACATGGAATAATAATTTCAAACATCTTACTTGTGCCTATAGAATACGTTACATTGCACACTTGCACTCATGTGGAAGCAGTTGTAGAGTCAGGCAATTCTACACTGACCCGCAGAAGATCCACAGAGGATCGAGGTGCACACAGAGCTCCCTGGTTTCTCCCCTTACTAGCTAGCTAACACGCTTAAACGAGAGAATGGTGGCACTGAGAACCTTGGAACTGGCAACCGTGACACAAGGGAGCACGGTCCTGTTACGACAGATCCTAGATACACTGCGAATATACAAACAAGTATGTGACTGAGTGGGGCTAATGAGTTCTCAGCTCCCAACCACAGTCTGGGACCCCCTTGAGACCTTCTCAAATAACAAGTCCTTTTCATGACAGGGATTTCTCTCCCATAGTTACATATCCATATTTCCCTGGAGGGGGCATAGGAGAAATTGGGGAAGAAACAGGACCATACGCACCCCAAAAAGGTGTGTTATGAACCATGCAAGTTAAGTCACTCATTTGGAAGGGATTCAAATTGAGGATTTTCCATTTCAAATGGAAAGCATGCAGTAGTCACTTAGGGTTTTTTTAAGAGTAAAGTACTTTTGAGTTATTTATTTAGACAGTGCATTCTAATCATTTCAAGTTAGTGGTTTGCTAACTTAGTTAGCAAAGATAGAAAATAAGTAAGTGGTATAATGCTAAAGATATCATAGTGAATGCACTCACGTTGTTTTGAGGTAGAGGGAAAATGCTTGCACAACAGAAATAACCTTTACACCAGCAGAAAATTCGTCAAGGGATTACTGTGCATAGTGACACACGTCCAGAGAGGAATTCAAATGTGAACCTTCTTCCATATACTGCCTGATCAGTTTTGCACACGGGGTTACAAACCAAGCACATCTGTGCTTCTAACTACCCATCTTCCCAACGGTAAAAACAATAAAAAATTATGTGGCTTCCTCTTTGCTGGAACTGGATAATGTATTTTTCAATGTTATTTTAGAAAGCAGAACAAAATGGAGAGGTTTTTTAGACAGGACTATAGATTAATGGCAACAAGTTCTCCTCCTGTATTCCAGGCAGAAAGCAGTAATAGTGTCGTGCAACAATTCAGGTGAGGTGGCAATTAGCAAGTCATCACCACCCACACTTCCCATGGTCTCTCTAACACTTCAGTATCAATTTTGACTGGTCCTGGAAATCACACTTATTTTGTGCATACCATCCCAAGAGCTGCTAAAGCAGCAAACTGACAATTGCGAGGAAACAGCTTCCACCAGCTGGTTCCAGCAATGAAGCAGGTAGGAAATGGCTGGGGGGACGTGGGACAAAAAGCATTCTCAGCCAGTCAACTGAGAACTGCAGAAGAAAAAAAAAAAGTTCAGCAACTCTCTAGAAGACATTTTGCACCTTAAAAAAAAAAGTCTACATTTTCACAATACAGGTAACTATCAGTGGTCAAGTTCTTTGCTCAAATTTCATTAATAAATGATACAACGATTTAAAACCAGTTAAACCTTCTACAATTATTCAAAACCAAATTAATAAGGGTTGATGATTATTAAAGAAAAAAAAAAGTTGCCTGATCCTCTACCTTTAGAAACCACAAACAGTAAAACAAGAACAGCCTTATGATTTTCCCTCATAGAAGATATGAGATGCAAAGACACTAGCAATGACAAGGTCAACAGTTGAGCAGAATCAAAGACGCAACTGTGGAGTAAAGGCAGCCTCCATTTCTCCTTCTCCACTTGCTGCTTACAAAGAAGTATCAAGATCTGAGCCTGCAAGGGAAAACAAGTACTCTCAGTTTATTATCATGGAGTCTTGAAAATTGAGCTTCGCTGAATTCAAGCCTCACTGAGATCTATACAGATCCGTAATTATCTTCACACATGCCCCTCCTGGGGAAAATTGCCTTACTATTCAAAACACATTTGAGTGCAATTCTATAGGAAACAATCTAATTCTGCTTGCCCAGAATCAATCGCTGGGTCTCCCAGACAGTGAAAGTCCCTTTTCCTACTTTGGAGTGGTTTTATTTCAAGAGTACTGAAACAGATTACAAAAACATTCCTGAAGTGCAGGACAGACAAGTTGCTGGTACTCATCTGCAAATGCTCAATTTTTCATTCTTCGTAATTCCCACAACTGCCAAAAGGTATGCAATTTAAATTTCTATTTCAGTTTATCGCTTTAATTACATGGTCTGTATCTTCAGCTTACATAATGAATATATACTTAGCAAGCAGATGCGAAGACTAACACGAGTTGCAGGATGTCAGACTCGAGGCAGGTGGTGGAAGAAGGGGGAGAAACCTAGAAACCTATCAGGATACAGAGTATTCCCATAAATCATTTTCACAAAGCAGTCACAAAGAAAGCATTTATCTGAAACTGAGTAATTTACTGTTGTGCTGGTCTGCTTTCCAGCTGCAAATTAAACTCTAGCACTGAAAGGAATGTACTAAACCTGTTCCAAAATGACCAGATGTGCACACTCAAACACCATTCACACCACTCTGGTGAACAGCTGCAGCCAAGTTTTGACAAGGGCAACACTGCAGTTTAGTACTGACAGACAACATCATCTGAGTTGTGTATCATCCGAATTATAACCAAGTGATATGCTCCAGCCAAAACCAACCAAACAACAAAAAAAAAAAAAACTAGGGACATTGCAGGAACACATTCAATAGCCAGGGAACACTAAAGCTGAAGTTGAACAGGCAAAACAGACGTGGACCTGGCACGGGAGAGCCACAGCTCTCATCAGGCTCAGCGAGAGACGCGGGTTTCACGCACCAGGCTGCAGCAAGCTGTGGTACATGTCCCATTTGACTAAAAATACTGAACTATTTCTTTCAGCACTCTACCTGAATAAGCACTCCAGAAGCTCAGAAGTTGTGCTACAGCCTATTCAACACCACCATTTTAGCATCACTTAATTGTTTTACTTCTTCCTGAAGTCTGCTCTGCCAAACCTAAACACAATGTAAAGAGAGAACTACAGAAACTACCACAAATCAAAAAAAAAAAAGTACCAAATAGCTAAAAGCCAAGGCAAAATAAGTCACAATAACTTCACTCCCTTGTGGCATACCTTTTACCTGTTGACTTTTCATGCTTCACATGCACAATTTCCTTGGCAGACATTACTCTGAACCCTGGTCAGGTATCTAAGAATGGCTCAGGGACTGCATGGTGGATGGGGAGGAACATACTACAGAAGTAAATTAAAAACCTAAATTAAAGGCTTCCTTCAGTTTTCTTCAAAAATAAAACTACTTCTGAGCTTTGAAAACCCACGCTGAGGCTTACACTTGCGTACTACCTACATGATTACTGTGTATAGCACACACCTGAGTAATTTATGCTTTCCGTCAGGTTTTAAAGATGGACAAATCAGATTAGCAGCAGTTACTAGCTAAGCACCTAGAATATGAGGCTATTGAAATGGCTTTTTTCTTTAAATCCTTATTTTCCTGCTGTGGTGCAAACATTTCGTTCATTTCAATTTATTTTCTAGTCCAGTCACTTATTGAGAAAGTGATTCAAATTTGGGAAAAACCCAACCTTAGCCATCACCTTCACCCACGGCACCAGGAAGTGGCCCCAGAGCCAGCCCTGCACATTCCTCCTGTGATCACAGGATTTTTGCGAATCATCCCGCCAAAAGCAGCACACCGCTAGACTGCATTAGGCAGCCTGAATACAAGCTGTCTAACCTCACCGGCCCCGCAGGACGGCCCGAAGTCCACAGGCAGCCAGGAGGTAAGGTGAGGCCATGCCTACCCCTGCCCTGGTGCCCACAGCCCACCTGCGCTCCAGAAAGGAGAGAGGTAGGGACTGTGCAGAGGATGGACAAGCGTGACCTCCCCTGGTCCCCCCACCTCCCTGGGAGGGCTCCCCACCTCTCCAGCTTCCCTCAGACTCATAAAGATTTGTGTCAAATCAAGTGTGGATGGCTGGCAGCATGTGGGAGATTGCATGTGGGTTTAAAATACAGCATACACGTAGTCAGGAGTGATCAGATGCAACTACTTCTACTTACTAGCTAGACTTGCCTCTTTTAAAGACAGGTTTGGTACAAACCTTGTTTTAGTAAACTAATAAAAACTGAAGGTGTTGGAATACATTAAAAGGATGTGCTCTTCACTGAAACAGAACCTTACTTCAAACTGATCTAAAAATAATCATCCTCCATCTTCTAACAAATTAAAAAACTGAGATTACGTACCTTCTTAAAATAGGCCTGTGTATTTTACGCATAACAAAACCATGTGCAAGTTTATCACAAATGCTATCTATAGCTCAGTCAACACTGTTTAAGTGGTCACTAGAGAACCAACCGAGAAATAAATTTGCAAAGTGACAGAAGCAGACTCGTGGGGTGAACAGTTGCTGCTGAGGCCCCAGCACTCACAGAACCTGCACTTCCAGAGGAGAGGAGAGGAAGTGACTCCAAGCCAGCTCTAACCTGATCCCATGAACTGATCAGTCCTCAGTGGTGGGAGCTTTCCAGGTGGCCTCCTGGAGGGCACGTTTCAGTCCGATTTCATCTGAAAGGAATTCAGTTTGCATGCTCCAGAACTGCTCTGAGATTGGAACCAAAGCACAGTGCAAGACGATAAATGAGATTTGCTTCAGAGCACCATCCGTGGGTCGAAAATAAAACACAAATGCAGAAACACTTGGCCATTTACTTGATTACAGATTTTCCTTCACTACCTGAATTTAAAATATTTGAGCTTATACATTCCTCTGGTACCATTTTCACTGTGAAATAATTCTGCCTGTAGTTCCAAAGAATTACAAGAATTCCCTTCAGCTTCACAGCTCTCAATTTTCAGCTTTGTCTGGTGACCCCAACTCCAACAAGTGTAGCACAGCTGGGGAGCAGAGAAGGTCACCTCCTCTATATTCCCCTCTCTCCTTCCCTGTCTCATTAAAGGGTTAGCTTGTGCATGATTCCTCCCTCCTAGGAACACAACACTGGGTGCAGCCACTGCAGGACAATTAAATTTAGGAATATATCCCCACTTAAATCAGAAATTTTGCTCTGTAGGTAGACTGAAACAACACACTGCATTAAACTTAGCAGATACACATTTTTCAGCTGAGCAAAAATGGTACTTTAATGGTGATTCGCAATCAATCACGCTGCTTGACCTAACTACAATGAGGTACCAGAAGGTGGGGAGGAGGTCTTCGCCTACCATTTCACCAATAAGTTAACAACAATTTTACCAAGAGCAGGACATTAGTTTTCTTTCAGCTCATGAGATATATTTTCACAGATCTCTTTCAAGGAAAATAATCCTTTGAGCTTGACACTTCCATTTATCCTTCGGCAAATTAAGAGAAAAGCAGCACAAACATTAATGTTTAATAAAATACAGTCTTAACATGTACCTTGCAGTCTGTCAAAGCTTTACTTAGCTACTATGCTCAATAATAATCTATCTTCCTCACTGCAGTATATCTCCAATTACATACACACACAAAAAGAAGAATGTGTTAGTGTCAAATATTCACACGCTCATCTCTGGATTCAAAGTCCTGGTAAATGAGCATTCACACATTGTGCTGAAAATTGAGCTGCATTCTCTACAAAATGTTGTGTTGCATCTACATTGCACCTAATGTTCAAAAAAAAAAAAAAAAAAAAAAAAAAGAGATTTATACATGTGCAATCAGATACTCAAGAGCATGACTAACTTAAAAATTATGTCCAGCTCTTTTGACAAATTTGGCAGCTGTTCTAGAATACATCTTTTCTCCTCTTTTCATCCCTTCTTTCTTCCCCATTTTCACTCTAGCAGATGCTTTTATTCTGTTTTGGGTTTTTTTGTTTCTCCTCCTCTCTTCAGTGGCAGCGTCGGGGGGAGGGAGGGAGGAAACGTAGGGTGCTAATGCACAAAGCAGTGCTTGTTAAAAACTGAACATATCCAGGCAATTCGCCAAATTTAATTTCAAAGACCCCCCTTGTGATTTGATGCTAAAATGGAATATAGCATTGTTCTGTCTGTAGGACACTGTGTCTTCTATGGAAGAGGGGTTAAAAACAAAAGGACAAAAACCAGCTTGACACTCCCCCCCAGCCTCCAAACACACACTTCATTCCAGAGAATCCCATATTCACTGGCCTTCAGAGTTGTTAGAAATAAATCAAGCAGGAAAAAAAAATGGGATTATCTCACAAACATCACGAAAAAACATTATTGAAGCTCACGGCAGACACAGTGAGAACCAAAAGGGGTCAAATTCTGCTGCTTTCATCAGATCTACCACATTGAACACTTGGATTTGAACTTTGTTGCAATGGAAACTGTTCATTAAGAAGGGATATCAGAATCTGGCCTGAAAACATTGCACCCCATGTCCTTGAAAAATGCAAAGTATTGACAAAGCTTCCCAAATTCATTTGAACTAGACTGCAAATCTTGTATATATTTCAGAAGCAACCATTACCTGAGGCTAGAGGACAGGCTGCTCAGGTGAGAAACTGCTCATACATGTAAATCAGTGGCTCTGAAGCTAAGACTCAGATTAGTTTATGAAACGGGGGAGGGAGAAAGACAAAGAGCCATTACTTACGCCTAAAATCATAATGAGTAATGGTCACATACACTTTCTCTCCCACAATTTGCCATGTAGCCCAATTTGTCCCAACAGATATTAAACCATAACTCACAATAATATAAGAGTGGAAAGGAGTACTAAATTGTGAAATAGGCACAACATGAGTTTATATTCCAGTTGATTTATGCCACATTCCATGACAAACATTACATACCCAAAATAAAATGCATATACTAACATCCACAGAAGTAATAATACATTAAAATATATACAGAAGTTGCATGTGGAGATAAATCAGTATTTGACTGATGGGGTCCCAAGCACAAATTTGAACTTGCTTCCCATTTAGACCATTTTTTTCTTTTTTAACCTCCTCTTCAAGGAGCGCCTCTTTTCCCACTTTCCAGTTTTCTCCCATGTACAGCCTTCCCTCTCTCTGCCACATTCTCCCGGCTCATCGCCTGCCCCCTCTCCTCTTCAACTCAGGTCACTCAGTCACCAGTTGAGCAGGGATTAGCACCTCGTAAGGGCTCACAGCAGATGTTCCCCTTCCTTCCTCCAGCTGTGGGATCTCTGCCTTCATTTGAATGGTCACTAGAAGGGTACAGCTAACTTTACTTGCAGAGCACAACGAAAATTTCATCTTCGAAGCAGGAAGGGACTGCATGTCTCAAGGCTAAAAGAGCCTTCTTCATTCAAGAGCCATCAGGCATGAAACTCTAGGAAATGTAGTTGCTCTTCTCCAAACCCTAAACCCTGTCAGCCAACTCTTTCTCATAGCAGAGGTTCCCCTGACACCTAGATTATCATGCAACTCAGCCTTCCCATGTAAACACAGAAAACAACAACAGGCTGGTTTGCAGCCACAGTGTTTTTCTTACTTGTGAAGCTTCAGAGGTGGCAGAGCCACAGAGAGCTCCAAATTAAAAATCTGAACCAGCAATGGGTTTTTTTCAGGGCTTTTTCTTACTTAGTTTTTGGGTTTAGCTTCATGTGGTTTTCTTCCCCTCTTAACTGATTAGAAACTTAAGTCTTTCATATTTAGACAAACATACATGGAAAGGTAGAGAGGAAAAATAATATAGTGGGAGTGTGCTGGAAAGAAACTGAAACTGCAGGAGTAATTAGACATTGGTTTCCCAAAGGCCAGGCAATGCCTCTTTCCACAGTCTGCTGCTTCTTCCAGTTTTGTGCTTTAGCATAAGGCAACAGGAGAAACCAGAGGGACAGGATTTATGAGCCTTTTCAGACACCACTCTTTCGGAGGGTGCAGAGTCATACACTAGTTGAAAATGCTACGAACAAGTATGATTTAAACCTGCAACTCTAAGTCACGTTTTTTCAACAGAGAAACCTCTTAAGCACCACAGCATTCTGAAGATAGCAATTACCCATTAGAGTATCCTGAATACATAAGCAAATGAAAGAGAAGCGAGGTAAAATAATTCAACTTATTTGCTTAAAGCCAGAAAACCAAGAAACAGGTACAGATATGGCTTTAAATTTACGTAAATCACATGATGTTTGCCACTTTGGCAGATTGCCTTAATGAACAGCTTACCATTTTGCTAAGTCAATATGCTTGTTCCTGTAAAAAATGCGCTTGGGAAGACTCTCAAGAACATTTTAATCAGACAGCACTTTCTGTAGTCAAAAACATAAAGCCTTCTCAATAATGTTAATATGCAAAACTGACATTAAAAAGCAAGAGTGACTGAAAGGGCTTTACAGTAACTCTACAGATTATTCAACTGCTACATAAGACTTCTGTTCCTCAATGTTCAATACATGCAAGATCCACTGACCCCTCTCGTTACTGTTTAGGACATCATGCTCTCGACAATTTTAGTTGTTACGAAAACTTGCATGTTGTCTTCTGAGTTAGCATCACATTCAATGAAGTTTAAACATCACAATAAATGAACTACCTCACAGTTTTTATGTTCCAAAGTCCCATACACCTGGCTGTTAAAGTATCAACTTTTTTGGTAATTCAAGAGTTAAGAGAGCTGTCGTACAAAAAGTACTCATTTAGAAAGGGCATGATTTCTGCATTCTCAAGCATTTTCTTAAACATCTCATTTTGTAACAAGGCATTTATTTCTCAACCTGTCACACAAAATAACCTGATGGTTCTTCAGTAACTCTACTGCACTCTTCTTAAAACAAACTAACTTGTGTAACTTTGATAAGACTGTACGCTCAAAAGTACTTTTTAAGCTGTTGACACAGCACGGGTAGTTTGCAGACTAGCAAACATGCTGTAGCAAACGGAGTCTGAAGACAGCCAGCCATTTCACAGACTGCTGACCCAATGTTTTACAGAGGAAAAACCCAGCAGGACTGGGCCACCATTGCTCAAAAACGGTTAGGTCTTCACTTTTGCTTTGTTTTCTAACAGTTCCTCTAATCACAGCACATGACTGTTCTTTCTATCAGTGTTATGACCATAGAACTGAAGAACCCTGAAGAAGTTTCTTACTCACGCAGGAAAGCAAGGGTTTCACCCTAACCACTTCAATGCTTTAGTGTCATAGCTGACAGCTCTAATGACGGCTCTGTTTGGAAGTTCAGAGATACGTGCAGAGTTGATCGTAGGTCTTCCCATTCTAACCACAGTGGTCATCAGCCAGATACACAAGGAAAGGGTTTGAAAGCCAAAGAATTTAAAGCAGCACACCAAAAGGACTTACCATCTCTGCCCAGCAAAGGACTGAACAAGCCATGCGTGGAATTGCAGTGATCAACTGAGTTTAGAGAATTTCCTAGCAGGGCACAGTGTTTGTTGCTAGTCATATTTCCATTTTGGGCTGGTTTACTTCTAACAGATAAGGCATTCTTTTTGAAACAGCAGCATATCTTAAAATAGAGAAAACTCCCCCCCCACCCCCCCTGCCATTGTTCCCCATAATCGCTGCATTATAAAAGGACACAGACCATATAATTATGGTGAGCTTCAGCTCTGATGAGTGATACACAAACCCACAAATCAGTCCCTGCTTCCAAATACTTACAGCCTAAGCTTCTGGTCTACATAGGCATGCTCACTTACCAAACCTTCTTTCACAAGAAAAGCTTAATTGATGCGTGTATATAGTTGTACAAGGTATGACAGGTAAATGACAGCAGATGGTAAGAAAGCCACAGTGGTGGAAGCACAAAGTGACATCTCTCAGCTATTTTTCTTTTAAAACCACATAGATTGTACATATGGGACAGAAGAATCTATTTCTGATCATTTAGACACCTAGAGAAAAGATGTCATCAATAAAACAGAAGGAAATTGCTTACTTTTGCCTTCTCAAAGGATGCATTTCTGGCAATATAAAGGTATCACAAAATTCTTTCTTTTAAAGAAACTAAACAGTCACTACAAAGCAAAACTGCTGCATTTATAGTATCACTTTATTCTAAAAAGGTACAGTTTCTGCCACCTAGCTGCTACATGTAGGTTTATGTATGCCTATATCTAAGGAGTTTCAGCATTTCAGAGACAAAAGTTTATTCACAATATAACAGAGTTTTGAAATAATGTATGTATTACAGAATTAGTCTGTATTACTAAATGCACATATAAGGGAAGCTATCTGTATAAGAGGAATCACCCAGGAAGGCTGCAGTTACAGTAATTGTTAGCACTTCATTACTGAAAAATTAACTGGCATTCAGGGTTGTCTTTGCATTTTTACAGAAGACTGAAAAATGCAACTCAGAAAAGCACAACCAGCATGTTCCCCGGCTGTCCTGGCAATCAATTCAGCACTTTCCAACACACCCGTGACTCTGTCAGAAGCCCTGTTTTCAATTAAGTATAAGCACGTTTAACATTCTTTGCAACTATGAAAACAGTATAAACTTTGCAATTAAACTTTGCACATCTCCACCACAGACCAAATTTTTACTTATTACAATGCATTTGATTGCTAGATGGAAAACAGGGGTAACAACAGAGTTACAAAAAGAAAGCATTATGTGGTTCTAGAAAATAAAGTTGCAAGTCAAAGCTTCTATGCGTATTACCCCATTGATAGACTGAAACATCTGTTAGGACCCAATAATCATGCTTTCACATGTCACTTCTATAGGTAATCATTTGTATCCAAGTTACAGTATACTTTATTTACATGAGAGCTATCTCCTACCATGGCAGTGATCTTCAATGACAATTTCCAAGATTGTGCTCATAGCATTAAACGTGTTTTGTAGATCTTATTATAATCAGAAGTTGTTGCCTGGATTATCAAATAGCAATGCGTATTTCTGTAATTACCTACCTGAAAGATGAAGCTAAGGAACTATTTCATTTGGTCTTCAATGCAATGTGCCAGCCAAATAACAATTATTCCAAGTCATGCTTTATGAACCACCCTAAACGATTTTTTTCCTAAGCCTAACACAAAATAGGACTTTTCCTAACTGTTAAAAAGCAAGCAAGGATTTACAATGGTAATAAAATTGTGTACAATTTTTTTAACAGAAGTAGTGTGGCTAGCAGGAGTAAGGGATCGTCCCCCTGTACTCTGGACTGGTGAGGCCGCATCTCAAATACTGTGTTCAGTTTTGGGCCCCTCACTACAAGAAAGACATTGAGGTGATGGAGCGTGTCTGTGCTGGTTCTGTGTAGCTGGGAGGGCTACAGTGGCAGCTTCTGTGAGAAGCTGCTAGAAGTTTCCTCTTTGACTGGTGGACCTGGCTGGGTCTAGGGTAGATTTGCCACTGCTAAGGCTAAGCTCACTGGCGACAGTGATAATGCCTCTGTGATAACATATTTAAGATGAAAATAATAATAAAAAAAAAAAAATAAAAAAAAAAGAAAAAAGTGAAGAAGCTGAGCAGGGGAAGAGAGGGGGAGGCGCGGTCCTTGTGGGCCTTGAAGGCCTCACCCTCTGGCCTCCCACTGGGCAGCTGACTGGGCCCAACTTGGCCTGGTCTGGCTGCAAGAAGTGGAGAGGAGATGAGAAGTGAATAAGATGTAAAAAGATCCTGAGAGGCATCTGCCAGCCTGTTGTGAAGAATTTCTTCTGAGAGGAACGGCTGCAGACACTAAGGTCAGTGAAAAAGGAGGGGGAGCAGTAATGCGGCTCCTGGCCAAGATTCCCCTGCAGCCTGTGGTGATGACCATGGTGGAGCAGGTTGTCCCCCTGCAGCCCATGGAGGTCCACGGAGGGGCAGAGATTCACCTACAGCCTGTAGAGGAACCCACACCAGGGCAGGTGGAGGCCTGAAGGAGGCTGTGGCCCATGGAAGGCCCGTGCTGGGACAGCCGTTCTGGAGGGACTGCACCCCATGGAAAAATGACCCACGCCGGAGCACTTCATGAGGGACTGTAGACTGTGGGAGGGTCCCCACGCTGGAGCAGGGAGGAATGTGAGGAGTTCTTCCCCCCAATGTAGAAGGAGGAGCAGAAAACGACATGTGATGAACTGATTGCAACCTCCATTCCCTATTCCCTCCCCATGCTGATTTGGGTTGGGCAGAAGGAGGTAGAGATAATCTGAAATTAAGTTAAGACTAGGAAGAGGGAACGGTGGGGGGAAGTTGTTGGGGTTTTTTTGTTCTCTTTCTCATTATCCTGCTTTGGTTTTATTAATAATAATAAATAAATAGTTTTCCCCAAGTCTGTCTGTTTTGCTTGTAACAGTAACTTCAATAACCTCTCCCTGTCCTTATCTCAGACCTCAAGTTTTTTTTTGTTTTATTTTCTCTCCTCCATTCTCTTGGAGGATGCGGAGAGTGAGTGAAAAACTGCATAGCTTGGTCTGGAGCAGGGCTAAACTATGACAGTGTCCAAAGAAGAACAACAAAGCTGGTGAAGGGTCTAGAGCACAAGTCTTACAAAGAGCAGCTGAGGGAACTGAGGTTCTTTAGTCTGAAGAAGAGGAGGCTGAGAGGAGACGTCACTGCTCTCTACAACTACCTGAAAGGAGGTTGTAGGGGAGGCAGGTGTTGGTCTCTTCTCCCAAGTAACTAGAGATAGGATGAGAGGAAATGACCTCAAGCTGTGCCAGTGGAGGTTTAGACTGGATATTAGGAAAGATTTCTTCACCAAAAGGGTTGTGAAGCATTGGAACCAGCTGCCCAGGGAAGTGGTGGAGTCACCATCCCTGGAGGCATTTGAAAGACTTGTAGATGTTGAGCTTAGGGACATGGTTCAGTGGTGCACTTCGCAGTGCTAGGTTAACAGTTGGACTTTATGATCTTGCAGGTCCTTTCCAACCTAAAAGATTCTATGATTCTACAATTCTACAACACTGCTGCAAAGTCTCAAATCATCTGAATTTCACCTGCTGTCTGTGTGCATTTTCCTACGTGTTTTTTTAACACAAACATGCACATACAGACCCTGATCTAGCAGACTACTTGCATGTTCTACAGGTAACTAAACTAAGTATCGCCTCTTGAGCTCAGGAGGCTGATTGTCCATGCGTGTAGGGCTAAGCACATATATTAGTGCATTTCTGAACTGGGACAAAATGTATATTAACGAGTGTGTGTCACTAACAGATTTACCCTGACACACAGCTCCCCTTTGAGAATTAGTTATTTAAATAAGAGTTCATTTGGTTTCAAATTTTAGCTTATTTTTTCAAATAGGCACTTCATATTTCCATTTACACCCACTGCCTCTCTGTAGCTTGCCATATATAATAGCGGAAGGAGGGGCTAACACTGAGCATTACGAGAAGACATCTCTCCACAGATGAGTTATCCACTTCAGAGCAATCTTTAATACTTTTTAAACTATTTGTATTTCAAAGTTTCAGGAGAAAGTCATCCACTACTGTAATATTTTGTAGAAAACAACTCTCTAAAAACAAGTAATGCTTTTATTTTTTAAGCTCTTCAACCAAGGAAACCAAGTTAACTCTCCTGTTCTTTGCAACATTAAGGCAATATCACCTGGCTCTGGATCCTCCTATTTCTTCTCATGGAAGATAGAGTGAGTTGCTTCAAAACTTTAAAAAAGAAAATTACTGTCTTTTGCTTTCAGGTTCCTTTACAGCAGTGACCAATAAGTATCCATTAAATCATGGTTAATTTTTTTTTACTTTCAATATGGCACTGACTCACCTTGCTTTGGGAGAAGAGTTTAATGAAATCCTATTAATTGGAAGAAGTTCAGCTGAATGTAAAATCTCCAAATCAAAGATGCCTACATTAGATGTCCACTGAGGCTCTCTTACCACAGTCAACTTTTTAAAAACTTCAGGAAGCCTTTTGTCAAAAAAAAGACCTATGTCAAGGCAAACCGAAACTTCTCGGGACAGCTTGACTAACATACAGTCTACAGCAGAGAATACATAAGCCATTTAGACAAGAAAGTCCAAAGCCTCCAGCATTCCTACCATCACATTAATTACATTTACTAGAGACTGAACAGGTGGCAGCAACGAGACCTCAAAAAACAATTCCTTAATGTGAAGTAGCCTAACACCTACGGAAGCTGTACGGGGAGGGGGGAAGAATCTATGCAATTATTCACAGCTCTGTAAATTAATTGCAGTTCTGATTTTTCAGACACAGTTTTATTGGAACTTTGCACCTTGTTGTAAAAATGCTGCACAAAATGTGAATGGAAATTCTCCTCTTCTTTCTAAAGGAAGTTTGAGGACCGTGCGCAGATCTTTTATTGACAGCTGCTCGTACCAGACTGCCAAAGCCACAGTGGTGAAATGATGCTCTGACAGCAGCTATAGGCAGCTTCTCTTCCCTCGCTGTGGTAACTCTCTAACTGTTTTAGTCCAGGGCAGATGTTGTGCGTGACCCAATTGAATACTCATTTTTATTTTGTTATGGCTTTGGGGAAGGAAGAGACTGTTGCACGCAGAATTCAGCGTTGATTAAAAAGCACTAACATTAGGCTGAACAAAACCCAATTTAGCCCCCTGGGCCCATCTGACCCACTAACCACTGCTTCCTAACTACTCTATTATTACAAAGTTTGCCTGAAAAATGCAGAGCTTGCAGAGCAAAAAAATATGACACTTACATCAGTTTTGCAACATTTCCTTAATGACATTACTGTGAAAATCCCCATTCCTCTACCCTCAAAATTACTGGTTTTAAATTAAACATTTGTAATAAAGGCATAAGGACTGATGGAGTCCCTTTAGTGACCAAACAGGGAATGCACGGAAGTATCAGATAGACATATTACAGCTCAAATGAGGACAATAAATTAGCAAGATCTTGTTTCACTACAGGAAAAAAAAATGCAGGAAGAAGCTCAGAGTATTTTGAGAATTTAAATGTACCATCTATATGTTATTGGACAACACTTTTCCTTCAGGCACTTTAAGTCTATCCAAATAGGTATCACCTACCAAAAAAAAAAAAATCATCCCTGTTTTGCTTCCACAGTTTTCTTTAAACTTTGCTTCCTTAAAACATAGGTGTCATATATGTGTTGTAGGCTGAGTTTGCGCTTTCCTACAGAACTGCAACTCTGAAAAACAGAAAAGTGTAAAAAGTAGCAGCAGGTAGCATGGAACATATTTAGCCTTTTTTTTTCCCACAGCAAGGGCAAAGGTACTAGTGTTATGCAGGAAACAAGGCATGCTAGCTACACTGAAACTGCCTCCTACAATACCATCACAGAGTTTACCAAGATCTGGTGCTGAACTTAAGTCCTGGTCCTAATGCATGCATGAAAAACTGCATCTTTTATTACAAAAAAAAAAAAAAAAAAAAAAAAAAAAAAAAT